>VZTI01005557.1:517189-591118 GCA_013397865.1 Struthidea cinerea
AAAAGAAAAGAAAAGAAAAGAAAAGAAAAGAAAAGAAAAGAAAAGAAAAGAAAAGAAAAGAAAAGAAGAGAGAAAAGAAAAGAGAAAAGTTGATATCAGGTCTAAATTGTTAGATAAAATACCTGAAAAATATTGCAAAAATTACTGAAGATAGAATATCTTGTTTGGCATCCTGTATATCCAAACTAAAAGGTTCTGAGCCTCAGGGAGCAGCTGCTACTGAGCACCACATCCTAACATCCAGTAGAATGGCCAAGCAACAATGAAAACATGCAAAATCAGGAAGCAAGTTTGAAAATGTAAGCAGCTGTTTTCCTTGTTAGGCATAAATTTCATGCCATTGGATTCTCAATTCATTTTCTATCAAGAGAACAACTGAGATCCAAATATTTGATGTAACATTCAAGTATTTTGCAACACAAGCAGTCCAGACTTTTCTAATTTTTGCCTTTGACAAAACCCTCATAATATTTTACTCCTGTCAAGGGCTTACATTTTCTTGATGGAAAGAGATGATGTGGGAGGACAAATGGCTGAGATGCAGCGCTTAATCTAGTTCAAAAAAAATCTCTCTTACATCAAGGATTCTTTGCTAAAATAACAAAGAATCGACTCCATGGTTACAACAATAAGCTTCCCCTTGCACCAGCATTATGACTTTCAGACAACGGTAAACTTAAAATCCTTTATAGCCACGCACTAGACCAACATCTATGGGAATTTAAATACTGCACAAAACCAAAAAGAAGGACAAATTGTTTTAGAGGAGACGATAGTCCATCTCATATCTTTGAAGCTTTTGGTACAGAAATAGCCACAGGAAGTAAAAATGAATGCAACAGATGAATATAAAGTACACAACACCTTTTAATTTGACCCAATGAATCCAAAGGAGTGTAACTTTAAAAGTTTAGGAGTTCAGGGAGTACACATGTTGGGTATATAATTGAAAAGTCTTCAAGTAAAGCAGAGGATTGCACTAATCCAAACAGCCTCTGAATTTCAACTTGCTTAAACTCACATTCACTTCTGGGTTTAGTCCTGGGAATGGGACCTGCTACATAGCATTTTATTTTCTTGGGGAAAAAAACACGGATGAGTGGTATTAGAATCACCTGAGAGGCTTAGGTGCAAGTTGCTAACAATATTAAACATGTGGATGAGTAGAACAGCCTGACAGATTCCAGAAAAGGAGAAAACTCTGCTGTGGAAACATGCATTGCCTTTCAATTGTCACCAGGAACACCAATCCCAAAAAGATGAAGTTCCCCATCATCAGGGAACGGGAGCGTTATTTGCAAGGGAGCAGCAGCCACCAAGCAGGAGACGAGTCTTCAGGAGCCTGGGCTTGTCCAGGAATGGGACTGTTGATGTATTCCCTGCAGCATCACACAGTCCAGAGTGTGCCAGGAATACAACAAAGATCTGAACTGTGGGTTCCTAGACAAAGTTCAAGTTATCCTGCCATGTGAGACCTACGTGGCACCACACTCTTTCCCCCAGAGTTTGTCACTGCCTCCTCACATCATCCATACATCGGAGAGGAAGGAAAGAAAGTGCCTGCCTGAAAGGGGAGAGGTGGGGTAGAGCAAGAAGATCCAGGAGCTGGATAGTTATGATCCAGCTATTCAGTCTCCAGGAGAAGCTTGCAGTAGCAGCCAGGGCCCTGAGTCTAAAAAACCGGATAAGAGTAATCTTTTTAAGATTATTCTAGCATCCCATGTCCTCATCCGAGTTGGAAGTGCCCTGACTTCATTTTCCCACAGATAGGACAAATAAAGGTTTATGTCATATAAAGCTCAGAGCCTTTTGCTGAGCAGATGGATGGCCAACTTCCTGCTCTCTTAGGTAAGCAATAGAGGAAATTATACTGTAATTCAGAGAGCTTCGAAATAAAATGGCTTTTGGCAATGCTTAGACTTGTGCTAATATCACAGCAGTTATTTCTGTCGGCTTCAGAGTACTGTGCTGTAGCCAATTAATGGAAAAAAAGATGAGAGTCAGTTAATTGCTCTGGGATTTTCTCTCCAAATGTTCAGGCCAGATTAAGGAAAAGGCCTTGCCCTTCCCTGTATAGCCTCTTATTTCCAATTGGTGTTACAGCAGTGCTGGCCTTGCTGCTCCTATTAAAGGTCAGTCAATGTTTCCACTATAAACCTCCTTTACTGCGGATTTCGCATAAGTGCGTGAGTTTAATTTACTCTGGACTGAATCACAGTTCTTCTTGACCTGGAAATGGAGGTATTTTGATCTGTTCTTTAAACCTGTATGCTCATTTCAGTATTAACCTGGGACATATTCAAAAAAGGTCATCTCTAACACACATTTTTATTCAAAAAGATTCCAAGCGTAGATGATCCCCTTTGTATAACTGATTCCTTCCTAACACCAGCCAGTGGTTTCCTGATTTAGTCCCAAAGCAATACTGGCAGCTCATTTCATGTTATCTGTGAAACTATGGTTATCAAGCTTTAATATTCAATAGAGGGTGGGTCACTTCTGAAAAACGAGAATCTGAAAGGAAAGTATTATTACTTGGAACAATTTCAGTTTCCAAACAAAAAGTTGTATTTCAAAATGGGCTGTGCACACAACCAGCAATTGGACACAGCACAATCCCCAGGACAGATTATGAAAACGATTTTTGCCATTGGGCAGGAAACAAAAAAGCACTGGAATTAAAATCCTGCATTCTCCAAACTTCTCTAGAAATTAAGCACTCCATGGCATAACTCTAGGGCAACTGATTGTCCCTTTGTAAAATGAATAATCACCAAGGAATTATTTGTAAAGTCCCCTCATTATACACCCACACACATCTTCTTTCCCACTGAAGTAATAGCTCCCGCTGTCTATCTTCTGCCTCCTTCTGTTGGGAAGAGGCCTCCTCCACAGGCAGGAGAAGCCAAGTGCCAGCTCTAGTGGGTTATTCCCTGTTCTGCCTTTGCTGGGGCACACAGGACACATGCAGCCCCCTCTCTTACCCAGGGCTGAAGCCGGTCCCTTGTCCCCTTTTCCCCTTGTGGGCAGAAGAGCCAAGGGAGCCTTTTCTCCCTCTAGAAAGGAGTTGCAATCAAAGAGGAAGAGGCTTCCCAGAAACTTCAGGTTTGGTGTCACGTACCTTTCATTGAGGTGTGTAAGAAAAGACAGACGGTGGGATACTTAGGAATTTGGAAATAGTTTTGTATTCCATGTTACGGTATAAAAAACTATCACAATTTTCAACAGGAAAAATCGAAGCACCTCCCGATCAGTCATGTTTTTGTTCTCAGGGAATTATTTGGTGGAAATTCTCCAATTTGTGAGGTTTCACTCTGAACAAAGCAAAAGCAAAATTCTTTTTCCACGGTTACTTGCATTCTTTGCCCATCCCTGTTTTCAGCTTTAAGTCTCTCCACACGCACATAGGTTTGCTCATCCACACCCGCACACCTGGTTCTCCGTTAGGACTGCCTTGGCATGGCCCCAAGAGCAGTGGATTTTGAAGCCAACACCCATTTCTCATGGAGAGGACAATCCCACACCTATGGCTATGCTTTCAAACTATCTAAATACACACAGGGCATCTGCAGAACTCAGTTGCAGAGGTGTAAATTTAGACTGTTACAACAATCTTGATGGAAATCTGATTAAATTCTTACTGCATCAGGAGCAGGGTTTGGTTTAGCTCAGGCCATTTGGAGGAGGTCAAGCTAAAGGCAGAACTCCCCGTGTGGATTTTAGAGCCAGAATGGCCACACAGGGAGTTCTGCCATCAGGCTACACAGTTTAGTCAGGTGAGAATGGCATGTGTATCTCTGTAGCAGTTACAAGTAAATTGCATGTTCACACTCTTCTTCTCAGACCTGAGGATTAGAAACCTGATACTTCAAACCAAAGCCAAATGAGCTGATGCCTGACAGGCTTCCATGAGCTGACACCAGAGCAGCAGTTCAAGGCATCCTAAACATGGAAAAAATTCTTTACTCTAACGGTGGTGAGGCCCTGGCACAGGTTGCCCAGAGAAGCTGTGGATGCCTCATCCCTGGAATTGTTCAAGGCCAGGCTGGATGGAGCTCTGAACAATGTGGCTTAGAGAAAGTTGTCCCTGTCCACAGCAGACGGTTGGAACAAGATGATCTTTAAGGTCCCTTCCAACCCAAGCCTGTCTATGATTCTGTTATGAACATGGACACAAGCACACGGATCTGCTTGGATTGCAGGCAGCATTAACACGGTGATACCACGTACCAATAGGACTGGAATATGTTCAAATGATGGGCTGAGCTCATTCACCTCTGCCAGCATCAATTCACGTAGCCATGCCTTCCTATTGATCAGTATTTTGCAGATCTGACACCAAAGGCAGCTTTAACAGTCCAGCCACCATGGAATACCCTGGGGAGGACACAAGTACGTCTGAAGAACCGGGACTTTGAGCAGTGCAGCTTTGTGTGTCTCCACCTTCATCACTGCTCTGCTGGGACAGCAGGGAGGCAGCTCATGGAGAGTGGGAAGGATGAGTAAAGGAAACCATGCTGGAAGAGATTCACTAGAGAAAATCTCTCAACCCAAAAGACCCACTCAGGGTATCCCCAAGGAGAGTGAGGTCCTTTGGCTGGCACAATAAACCATGATCTCTGTTCAGAGGGAAGAAGAATTCATACTTTCAGGCTTGTTAGTAAAGTGACCTCAGTCCAAAACAGAGGGACAGCTCAGTAGTAAGTCGGATCTGCAACTATTTATTTTTGAGTGAAGTTTGGCTCCCATTTCCCAGACCGAAATCAAGACTTTCTACTCTTTCCACTTTGACTGACCCTCTTATTACTGACCTCACCTAAAAGCATATGACTCTTACAGGTTGTTTTAAGGTGTGGGAGTGTTTCATCCTGTATTTGTTAAGGGCTTCTCCAGCCCGTATTTCTGCATTTCTGCATTTACAGTATGGAAAGCCCTCTCCCTCTGAGCCCACGTTGTGCACACAATGAGAAAACTTACTATAACATCCTAACAAAACATGCTTGAACACAGCCAGCAAGATTTCACTATAAGCTATTTCTGTAGGTTAATTCTATTGCATAACTTAAAATGATTGACAATCAGCCATGGAAGAACAAAAGATGCGTTGAACAAGAGAGGGGATCTTCTTAAGTCACATGACACTATTATTTAGTGTTTCCAGCTCAAATTTTCAGTGCCAAAGCACCACAGAAACATGGGAGGAGGCAGAGATGGTCCATTACTGTCTCAGCTGAGCAGAGTCTTTGTGTCCAGCTGCTGAGTGACTGATGCCACTGCCCCTTTTACTTTCCTGTCCATTTGCTAAGGGCCTGACATGTGTTCAAGCTCCACTTACTTACTAATTTTTCAAATTGTAGTAGACTGTGCTTTTATTCACTCAAATTGCCTTGATTTTCTTTTCTTTTTCCTCTTTTTTTTCCAGATGGAAACTATCTAGAAAGAAACCCTTCGGTAATAGAGAAACCAGCAACTTGTGGGACGAGTGTGGGACTGCTTGGGAAGAAGAGACCTAGGGAGCACACATTATTTATCTTGCATTACTCCACTTTTTTCCAAACGTGTTTTTATATAACATGACAGGTTATCACTTCTTCCCTTTGGCTACAGATGGGTAGGACTGCAAACAATCAAATGCAAATCAAGAACAGTCGACAGCAGACACACCATTGTATTGTCATGGCATCACTCCTACTCACTCCATTAGTCAAAGCACTCCCTCGGTTTGGTTACTTGGATGGAGTAGCTGGGTGGAGATGGAGTGTGTGGGCGGATGGCCCTTCTCCAGCTGAGCAAACACCCTCCTTGGGGGGACGTCTCTTACGACAAGGAATTCCTCGTGACATCATGGGCTGCTTGACACAGGAATGATGTCCTCGAGCTGGAGTGGCTCCTACTGAGTTTTATAACACAGCCAAAATAGGATGAGCAAATCCTACAAGGATAATTAATTCAGGGCCGTGGCTGTACTTATACCCAGATTTTTCCTTCCTTCCTTTCCCAATGGTAAGATGTGTTTCAGAAATGCAGCTTCTAACCCCAAGAAAGCTGGATGCACACACTGACCGTGATTAGAAGAACTTTCCTTTTGTTGGGTTTATGCACAAAATACCAAGTCAAAAGTTTTCCCCTTCAGGATCAATTAAAAGAAATCTTCTTCACACAACCTCATAAAATAACCCAATAGTCTGTAAGAAAGGATCAAGTAGTTTAAAAACTTTAAGTCAACTGTGCTTTAGATTTAGGTCTGTCTTTAGTATTTAGAAAAGGGCTGACATTTTCTTACCAGAAAAAAAGAGAATGGCAAATTTGGGCTAGATGAACTAAGGAATTGTTTGTCCTGTCTAATTCACCAAAAACCCAAGAGACATTTACTCAAGTGTTTCACATCTCAAAAATGTTCACACAGTGTACAGACCGGGCTGGCATCATTGACAGGGGACATCTCATCAGAACGTAACACATTCTATAAATCACACAGTGGGCAGCACCATCGGGATGAGAAATATCCTTTTTGTGCTGTTTTTGGTTAACAGAGCACAGCAATCCCTGGTCAGGACTACAAAACACGACAGGACAAGGCAGAGCACGGATGTATGATCTTCTCTAACTCCTGGGTAGAGCTTTAGGGCAGGAGTTTTCAACTCCAGTTTTATGTGCTTTGCTTGGCTTAGAACATCTGACAAGGACAATTCCTACATACTGCTGTTGTTTCAGTTAAAACAGTTGGGAAAGGACAGGTGAATATGGCTACACACATCTAAATGGGTAAAAAATACATCCTGGAATGATATTACCAGAACAAGGTGATGATATCCAACAAGCTGCAGTACACAGCACGTGATATTAAAAGCCAATCAGCTGGCCTCAAAAAGTTAAATTTTTGTCTTCTAGAAAAGATGTCATTAAGGAAGAACACACAGCTTTAGTGATATGTCATAGCCTGGTATCAGCAAAATAAAATTCCCAAGTAAACCTGAGCTATTATTCCAAGGGAAATATTGTATAGCAATTTTAATTTAGTGAGAAACTAAATTGAAACTGTAATTGAGAAAATTAGGGGAACATGTGCTGTGGCCACAGCTCTGCCTTGGATCTGCTCACAAGGAGCTTGGTGAGATGGAAGAAGGAAAGGTTTGGCTTCTGGTAAAAAGAATTCCTCCTCCTGCACTACGAAACAGCCTGTAAGCCCAAACACAAACTCACAGTAAGAGAGTTTCCAATAATAGGCGAAATTACAACACGCAATTTTCTGTGTTACACAATGGCTGAAAATCTCATTTGTAATGAATCCACAGGTTCCCCAGGAGGTGAATCTCTTCCATGGTTCCTGCAATAGTTCAGGATCTCTCCCTAAGCATGAGCAGAGCAGGTTTGACCCCGGCTGTCCCCCACATCCCAGGACACCGTCCTCCCAGGTTGTATCCTACTTCTCCTGGACACCACGCTACACAAACACACCCTCCCAGGCCCCAGCACACCTTTCCCATTATTTGAAATGTTTTTCACTGCGGAGCACATGTGCATTCTTCCAAACACGTGTAAGAGCTCCAGGGGCCCGGGGGAGCTGCAGCCCCCATGGCATGCAGCAGGAACACAGCCAGCCCACCTGAAAAGAGACTCGCCCTGAGCAATGCTTATTCTTAGATTAGCTGCACACAACAGGGGGATCTTCCTATCTGAAAAGTGCATATTTGGAGACATACACCTCCTGCCAAGGCTTTCCCAAGTGGCTCCCAGGTGCTCCAAGGTTAGCAGGGGTATTAGACAGAAGGTGAAAACAAACTCTGGCATGGGAGAGAGGGAACACGCTAAATTCTCCTCTTAATCCCTGATATTTAAGGGATCGCTTTAAACCCTGCAGCACGAGATTTGTGATTCATGACAGCATATGTTCTTTATTTGGGTTATTCATATTATTCCTATCACTGTTTGGTATTGTCTTTTCTGCAACAGGAGCTTGACAGCCGATGAAAGCAGCACAGGTGACTGGCAATTTTCCGTGATCCTCTCCCCTCACAGTCCCATTCCTCACTCTCATTTAATCAGGTGTTTTTAGCCTATATCGTGCTTTACTCTCCAAGGCATGCTGCACCTAAGGCTCACCTACACACTGTGTCACTGGCATCTTAAATCACCATTCTGGCTCCAGGGTAGCTCTAGGAGTATCAGCATGTACTGACTATCCCTCATTAAAATTCAGAAATGCTGGAGCAGATTAATTGTGCAACCCCATTGTTCCTGCTGTGTGGTTGCAGGCATTCATATAATCTTATTATGACTTTTGGGTGGTTCACATGCATATTTACACTTCAATTTTCTGTGCTGTAGGTTCAAAGAGGAGCGTGTGAAATAGTAATATATGGCTCTTGGAACTGGGAAAAGATTAAGAGTCTCTAAAGAAAATACAAAGTGATCTGACATCACCACAGTGTAGAATTTACACTGGAGCAAGGAAAAAGTTCTGTAAACTGTTCTGGGAAAATCTGTAATTTTGTTTTGGAAAAAAGCATTGTCTTTGAAGATCTTCAGGTTAAGTAAAGGTTCTAATATTATAAGCTTCAGTAATGCCCTGGAGCCCTTTTCACAGTGCAGATACTCACTGTGTTTGCCACCAGATACATCTACAATGGAATTGCAGTGCCCTCCTCGGGGATCTTCCCTGCATTTCATTAGGGACCTACACTCTCTACATCACTCCTCAAATATCAGCAATTGGCAAAATGAACAAAATTAGAAGGAAATACTTAGCCCTATTCCCCGTGAGGAATTTTGCCTTAAGGGACCCAGAAGAAAGAGGTGAAGGGAATACACTTCCCCGTTTGTTGTGAAATCTTTCTCCGAAAGGATTTACATCAACAACCCAGGGATACCTCAAAATATTTGAAACTTTGCATAAAGCTTACAAAACAATACAGATGAGCAAGCCTTGGAAGATTACGAGGAAGTGTGGCTGCTGATGATTCCCAGAAAAATGCTTTCATCGCACAAATACAGTTGAAGAAGAGATAAAGGAAAAGGAAAGACTCAAGGAACCTTGACCTGGCAGGGAAAGAAATCCCTCTCTACATAACTGCGCTGAGTTAACACACCGGCAACATCAGCCCTAGCAGCTGGCAAAGGCATTAACAACTCCAATAAGGAAGAGTGCTTGGATTTGGATCCTCAGCATTATTAGTCACCTTCCCCCTTCAGAAACTGTGGCCATGGCATCCTCAAGGTTTCATAATATTGATGATTTGTGCCTTCCTCCAGTTTCCCCGATGAACCCCAAGTGAAACGTGTGCACCTCAGTGCTAGCTCAGGAGGAAGACGCTCTGAGCTCTTTGCACTCTTCTTTTCATAGCATACCTACACTATTTCCATGTGCTTTTATTTACACAACTGTATTTACATTTCTATTTGATGTGTACAATGCACATCAGCATTTAATGGCACAGACAGGACAAGAGTCCAAAAATTCCAACCTATTTCTCAACTACAAGACTTTACTCACCCCAGCCCTTGGCTTCTCTACAAGGACCACCAACAGAGGCAACAGCTGAAGACAACTGCAGTAGTTTTCTTTGGAATACGAACAGGAGGAATTCAGCTGACACTGGAGGGATTCTGGACAGTGGGTTATACACCTGCCAGGAAGAACCAGCTATTTAGGAGGCGTATCTCTGGGGTTTTTCCCTTCATTCCCTCACCCATAAAAGAAAAGCAGCTCATCACATAAGATGGTGCACACCCCACATGGCTTCTCTCCTCTCCCCCCTTCCACTTGCTCCCTTTTGGTAACGTGGGAGAAGTAAAGAGCAGCAGGAACAGCCATGAAGTCTCTCCTTTTTGTGGTTTAATTCTGCAGTGTGTGATCTCTGCTTTCTTTAGTCACAAGCTGGCAGGTACAGCTTCAGTGAGGCTGCTGCAGTGGAAGTTCAATAGACAGCCTAAAAGAGGTGGCTGGCACCAATGACTTAAACAGAAAACCTTGTGTTTACTGGTCCAGGATCAAGCAAACCTTGCTGGCCTAAAGCTTTCCTATATATATTAACATATTTCATTCCATAAAGTCCTTAACCATAATGAGTGAAACATTACCAATGGGAAATCCATAAAAGTCAGAATCCACCGAATGGAATGTTTTGATTTATTTTTGCCTACCCTCTCCCAGGAGACAATCAAAGAGTAAACAATATTTTAGCTTTCCTCAAATTAATTATTTGTAAGCTATTCCCCACCAGACTTCCCTCTTTAAATTCCAGAGGAAATATCTTAGCACCTTTTATGTGGCCCAAAATAAATAGTCCATAACCCAGTAAAATCTTTATTAAGAATAATGGGCAAGGAAATGGCTAGAAAAATAATTTCTGAAAATCCAGCAGCAGAACAAAACAGGAAAATGTCTGGGTTTTGCATTGGTATTTTACCAACACCCACTTTCTAGTCCACTGCTTTCTCACCATATGAATATTGGGCTTTACTTCATCGCACTAATTAAATATTTTGGGTGTTAGAGGATACTTTCAGAAATAAATATCTGGAGGCTGTTTATAGATAGAGAAGGATGACAAGGATGCTCTAAGTACAGAAACTCCAAATAAAATCACTGCTGAGGGAAACAGAAACTTGTTCATCAGTTCTCGTGCTTTTAAAATTTCTGAGACTTTTCTACATCATTTAAAGCGATACAAATCACCAGTGTTCATAGTGCACAAAGAAATTCTCTCCTATCTTTTTATATAATGTACACATATAAGCATTAGCTTTATTAGGGAATCCTTTTGTACTAGGACTTTGGAATTTAAAGTTGTGACAGATAAGGAGGCAATTTGAATGTGTTCAATATTGGAAGGGTTTCAGCACAGCTAAAAATATTGGATGCATTTTGCTTCAGAATTTGTAATTTCTCAGTACAGCTTTCTCATATAAAAGTATATATTTTACTTGATATTTCATGGGGGGGTTTAATCACATACTAAAAAAAAAAAACTATTTTGAAAGACAATTTTAAAAAAAACCAAATCTAGTATCAACAGTGATTTTTTTCTGAAACATTTAGAGTTCACAAAGATTTTTCCTAAGACAAATGCCAATCATTTTCTTTCACATTCTAGAAAACCCAGACCAGAGTGGGATCATAGTGCTCCTAGAGGGATGTGCAATGTAGCACACGGGACACACAGAACTCCTGACTGGAAGCTGAAGCTCATCTTGCTCAAGTAGGAAACACTTTTTTTTTTTAACAAATGAGAGTAACTTCTCCTGGGTGTTGTAATTCTATCATCACTTGGAATCTGAAATCAAGATTGGATGCCTTTCTAAAAGATGTGCTCATGGCTCAGTCCCAGATTAATGTCTTTGATAGTTCCTGTACTTGGTAGGAAATAATATAAAAATAGCAAGGTCAAATTCTTTGGCTTGTTTTACACCGCAGGTCAAAGTGGACAACCGCAATTCCCCAAGGAACCTTGAATTCACTGCCATCATCAGCAACAGTAATAATTACTGTGTGCCTGCACTATTTGATTTAAATCCTGATGGCAAGCAGAGGAGAAGGGCATGAATTATCATCAGAGCACAAGCTGTTTGAAACCTCACTCACTTCACAAGTGAGATTTTTAGGAATTCTCCTGGCTCTGATCCTTTACTGTGGTGCAACACAATCAACTCCAGTGTTCGTATTGCAGATAAGAGTTCCTCTTTAAACAGGTATCAGGGATCTACCATCTATTTTACACACAGCAGGGAAGACATCTTTTTTCAGCTAAATCTGGCAGGTTACATTCAGCTATTTAGAAGTCTTTGGAAGAACAAAGATTATCATAACAGGTCACATGGACAGGGATACTGGAGACAAAGCTGATGCTTCCACAGGTGGATGTTTTTAACAACGTACAATTTAACAATGTACAATTCCGGCCAATTCTCCACTGCGAACTAAAGCAGAGGACAGAGGTCTGTGATACAAGGGGTGCAAGCAGTGATGAGCTCTGATACTTAATCATACAACACTCCTGAAAGTTGGCTTGTTAGCCCTGCTAGAAGGGAGAGCTCCAAACTCAGCACAAACGCAGCTCCCAAAGCTGCTCAAGGTGGATGAATCACCCCGAGTGATGTTAGCTCAGAATAACTGCACTGACAGGTTGGCTTTAATCACTGCAGGAGCTCCTTGTTTAGCACTAGGATGAGTAAGGCTTTGGCTCTGATTTATTGCTATCCTCTAGAGAGGATGAAGATTTTTAAATAATGGGTAAAGCAGTGGATAGGTGCTGAATCCTCTCTTTTTCCATAGATTGATTTTGTTTTTCCCACATGGAAAAGGTGGGCCAGTCAAAAGATGCTTCAGAGCCAGTGATCAAAAATAAGTTAGCACACTGCCCACCTCTGCTGTGGAAGGCAGTGTAAATAACTGGGATCATGCTAAAATTGCAGACAAAATCATGTCTACCTTCCAGATTTCTTCCAAAGCTGACTGAGGAGACAGCTGAGGGCTTTGCAATATCATCTCTCTCATGCCAACACCTCTTGCACCAGGCAGAAGGCAAGAGTGTTCCCTGTGGATATCAAAGAAGATGCACATGTGCATCCTGCTTTGCATATTTCCTGTCTTGGGTTTACAGAAAGGATAAAAACCCAGCCAAGCCATTGCCCCATAAAATTTCTTGGCCACAGGAGCTGCTGTACATAGCAGGAGATGCTCCAAGTCAGCTGCGGGTGCAGAAAAGCCTCCCCTGCTTCCTGCTTCTGGCAGAAAGAGGGAAGGACACATCGTGGTGACAGTCTGTCCCTGCAGGACAACCCACACTCCATCTCTGGCAGTCTGCTCTAGATTTTGCATGAGTCCTTTAAAATTTAAGGAGTTTTGCCCAGCACATTTTTTTTTTTTTTCAATTAAAAGCTTTCCTTTTTCTAACAAACATCAGACGTGAGAATATCTAAGATTGACAGTCTTTCTTTTCCCTAAGAACAAAAATGTGGAAAAAATGTCCTTGGAGTCTAGAATTTTGGAAGTTTTGATTCTTTTCAGAGTGTCTGTTTTTCTCAAGCTGTACATAGGACCAGAAAATAACAAATTGAGTGGCAAGGCAGGAGGAGAGAGGAAGGGAATAAAAACAGCCAATAAAGCCTTTCAAACTTCTTCAGTCCTGGTTGCTGGGAATTGTGACAGACAAGGGCTTTTCAGAGCAAGTGCATGTTTCCAAGGTGGATCCCACAGCTCCATCCCTCCCATGTCCCCCCCAATCTTTGCCAGCACTTGGCTTCCCTCCCCAACTCAGCTGGACAGTTCTTCCCTGTCCATGTTCCTCCTTTTAAGAAAGGACTTTAACTTATTTATTTAAACCTCATACTTTAAAATCTAATTTTTCACATTAAGAACTGTT
The DNA here is from genome assembly GCA_013397865.1 of Struthidea cinerea. NCBI lineage: Eukaryota > Metazoa > Chordata > Aves > Passeriformes > Corcoracidae > Struthidea > Struthidea cinerea. The sequence goes on from VZTI01005557.1 coordinate 530,554, forward strand.
TCCATAAGCACACAAATGGTTTCTCCCTCACATACAAGCCTGAAAACCGGTGGAATTGCCCAGAGTCCTCTGATATTCCTTTTTTAACCATATAAACTGAGACATGTCTCCTATGTTCACAACAGCTTTTGAACCTCTTAAACTGAGGACTAAGAGTTTCACAAGGGTAAATCCTCTTGGCTCTGGAAAAACATCTCAGGGCTACACACATTTTTGGCAACACAGAAGTCACTCTAATGGCCAGCTGCAGTTCTGAACCTGCCATGTGAGTGGAGGATAAAGACTTGGGTGTTGTTTAGTCTGGAGGAGAGGAAACTGAGGAAGGCATGTGACAAAGAGTCTTCCAATGTGTAGGGACTTCTAAGAAGAGAGGAATGATTAATTGTTCTTCATAGCCAGCAGAAAGAGGAGGAATCAGCATAAGCTCTAGCAAAGACAACTTAGGTCAGGTATTAGAAAAACATTTCAGCTATGATGGTGAAATACTGGAACAAGCAACTTAGGAGCGTGGAATCTCCTTCACTGGAATTATGCAGACAAAATTTAGATAAATACCACTTTACACGCAACCCAGAAATGTGGAATTTCCTTTGCCGGAGTTTTAAAGAAAACGTTAAGACAAATGTCTGGTAGGCATGGCTTAGCTACACTTGAACCTGTTTCATCCAGCTCAGCAACTTCCAAGGTTCCTTCCAGTGACTCCATGATTTACAGGGCAGCGGTAAACTCTCATACGATGGGTCCACCCGCACCTCACTGCTCGAGACATTGAACACACATACACTCTGTGGAGGAGCTCCAAGGAGCTAAACGTTAAAAAAGGAAATGGAAAACAAAATTGCTCAAGTCTTGGAAGTCTTGGTGCATATAACAAATCAGCAGCAGAAAGACAGGTATCATCTCTGGAATCTTAGAACTCCCAATGCAGTCACCCAGTCATTGGGTCACTTCCCATCAGCTGGATGTAAAAGACCATACCTCATCAAAACCTGTATTAGCCCTGCTATCTTCTTCCTCTCATTTGCCCTTTGCTTAATGAAAGGAAGCACAGCTACTTGATGGCTGGAGTGCAATTAGCTGCATCCTGCTCAGCATGGCTGAAGTTGTATATTTACATTTTAATATTTTTCCTATTACAGACCTCCCTGTGCTCCCATAAAAAACACAGCCTCTAATCCCCTATTAACTGTATTTAGCAAACCTCAAGTGTTTCCTCCATTTGCAATCTGGCTGGGCTTCAGCCCTGAAGCAAATTTCAGGTGGCTGTGGTCTAAACATTAACTCTGGTCTGGAGCGATTTGAATTACAAACCAAACAGACTGTAAATGGAATCCTAAAGTGCAGTCAGAGCTCAGTCTGGGAACCTGGCTTTGTTCTCCTGAGCCTGCAAACCTCCTCTTGCACTGCTCCTGGGGCAGTCCAAAAATGGGTCGTTACTCACAGAGAGGAAGCGCAGGTGTTACATTAAAGGACTGCAAAGGGAGCCATTTGGTACCAACAATATAGATTTATTACTCATAAATTTTTAAAATTTCCTTGTGTTTTGTGATTAAAAACACATCATACTTTGATTTCCTAACCACCTCCTGTGTTTTGCTTCCAAATTTTTGACAGCCAGTTAATTATGAAGTTTTCAACTTATTTGCCAAAGTCTACCGCACGTGCATTTGCTGCGTGGCAGCTAAAAGGATTCAGCCACAAATATACCCCTTTTCTACAGCTGCAGCAGTTATGACATGATGCATTCTTTAATTATTCACATCCTCCAACAATACAGAAGCATCATCTGTTATGCAGGAGGCTTCAGCTTCTATCCTCATAAAAAATTCCTAAAAAAACCCGAAGACCAAATTAAGCCTGTCTTAGTGCCTTGCTCAGACTGAAGACTCAAAGGAAAAACTACAGGAAGTGGAAAAGGACTGTGATTTTATCCACACAGCTGGTGTTTTGTAGACTGTTTTTAACAGGATGCAAGAAGTGATCAGGTAGACCTTTAAATGACTAGACCCAAGGAAAGGTTTGAATAACAAACTAGAGTTATAATTACTGACAACAAATAAGCTGTGTGCTTTCTTTGCAAGGAAGCTGCTGATGTGATAAAGCAGAGTTGGGCACATTGGATGAGCAATCCGTGGATGTCTAGGACTCAGGAATGCATCCTAATAATTAGGGATAGGTGCTAGTTTTATACTGCAGGCTGAAATCAACGGGACTTTTCAGGTACTGGAAATCAGGCACGTACTTCAGTAGCTTCCTGAACCAGAGGCTGATGGCAGGAAAGGACAAGCATGCGCTGATATAAACTGCTGAACGACATTCTCCGCTACATTGTGGACAGAGTTAGCAGGAATTTACCAGCAGACCCAAGGTGTCATTGAAGTATGTTTTCTGTAACGTGTTTATGTTACACACTAGTCAGTCTGTCTTTTTATGGAACAGGAAATATTTTCTTCAGAAAATAGGGAAGGATATGATCATCATTTTTGAAAGGTCCTCCTCTCTTCCCATCCCAGCTATACCCATATGCTGGCTGCTTTTGGACAACCATTCGTTTTTTCAAAGGTATCCTACAGCGTTTAAGTAACTCTGCATCTGAAAGTTGCTAACCTTGAAGGATTTTCCATAGCTGCACGAGGAATGATTTAGAGAGATTGCTCCACAGACACTGCTTGTGGCCTAAGTCAACAGAAAGGAGTTTGATTTCTTTCAGGACAGACAAAGGTAAAATAAAGCCTGTGTTCTCAAGCAGTCCACACTGTAAGCATGTCAAGTAAAGAAATAAATCCTATTTGAACTACTTTGTTCTATTAGCTTCCTCCGATATAACCCAGGTAGTGGCTGGCCTGCTCTCACGGGCCTGAGATCAAAACCTTCATCCAAAGCCCTGCTCCTTTGTGCCCTCAAAACAGTCCCACTCACCGGCCATGACAATAGAAGACTACTCCAAAATTGTTCTTTGCTAAATTTGACTAAAGACAGTTTTTATTTCCCTATTTGTGGTAAGACTTAGATTAGCTAAATGTTCAAGTTCTTACACAAACTATTGTCTGTCCCAATGTGGGGGAAGGACAACATATGGGAATATGGCCAGACATCACACAGAAGGGATGCAAGTCTTCATGAATATTCATTTATGTTCCCAGCACTTCTTTCCCTCAGTAGTCTTAATACCCTTGTTTCGTTTGCTGTGAGCTGGCATTGCTCCTTAGGATGTTTTATTTGTGGGAATACACACAAAGCACCTGTTTCTATGCCCGATGTGACTGAGCTAAGGTGTGTGTCTATAAAAAAGCTACTGGTTATTTGCCATTCCTTGCTCATTATTCCCTCTATGTCAGATGCTTAAATTTGACCTTTCATGGCTGGGAATTCCTCCATGCTATAAAATGGGAACACATGCCACGTGTATTTTCTATCCCAAAACACTATCCAGCAGTAAAGTACTGCTTTGCAACATTTCAGAGTCAGCAAACCAAGTCACGGGAGATGCCCTGTGTCTTCAAGACTTTTCCATGTCTTCAGGCAGGTGAATGCCATGATGGAAAACAGCCTCTGCCTCCCAGCTCTGCAAACTCCGTAAGGGACATGCCTGTCACCTCTCCAGCCTGTCTTGGTGAAGAGCCCACAGACACAGACCTAACTTACTCCTGGGAAATCAGTGGGAAAGCTCAGGGCAGTGAAGCTGAACACACCTGAAAATCTTCCCATTCAACACACCAGAAATGGTCAATGCTGGTGAAAAACACAAATGGGGGCTTCTCCTCTGCTTGAGAAAATATTCTACAACAGAGAAATTTGTCTGTTCAATCTCATGAACTACCTGTGGTAAGAACTGCCTGGAGGCTGAAGCCCAGAAGGAGATTTTAGGTTTTCACCTAAAACAGAGAGGAGAAAAAAAAGCTGACTGTTCTATGCCCTGGTTTCTGTGCCCCAGTGGCGAAGGTTTACTGAGGCAGCCAGGCTGAATGCCCTGGCTCTGCTGGGCAGCTGAGACTCAGGGTCTTTGGAAAGGCCACATGGAGGAGGTCAGATCTTCTGGAAAATGCCAGTGTCCAGCAGAGCTGGGCAACATGGCAACAAGGAAAACAAAGGTACAAGGACATTTCCACAGCTGTGCCCCCAGCAAGGGCCTGGCACAACACAGCTCTGCACTTCCACAAAGACCTTGGACTGGTTATGCTTTTGACCTCCTCTATGAGGCTGAAGCCCTTCTGGCCTCTGCTCTAAGCAAAAATTAAGAAAGGGGAAACAGAATTCAAAGTGGTGCTGTCAGACACTTGATTAATACTACATGTGTCAATGACACCCCTTTCCACCATCCTGCCCCCATGGCCCCTGTGGTTACTGGAACCAGCACATTCATAATTTTCATACTGAATCCCACCACCAAGGAGCCGTCAACGCAGTGGAAACACTTCTGTGCAGCCTGCCCAGTGATTGTGCTTCAGCCTGACTCTGCTGTTGTACAACCAAGGTGTGCAGTGATATTCAGAGGCACAAGACAGCTTTTTTTCTCTCTCCCTGTGGTTTCTGTGCTACAATTAATCTAATTTCTAGTGACCTGGCAAGAGAATGCTTTCCATGTAATTTGGCAACGACAGGTCGATGTGAAGCATTAGCTTCTACATGCCAAGAACTGGATTTTCTCAGCATGGCTCCAGGTGCTAACAACAGGATGCAACGCGACCACCAATACCAAAGACTCAGCAGTGAGAAGGTGTATTTTTAAACCATGGAAATAACAAGTTAAAGTAGGGTTTTGTTCTAGATTATTCCAGCTGGTTTAGGTCTTGGCATTGCAGCTAATCTCTAGACCCATGCTGATTTTGCTATAATTTAAAATGTTTTATAATTATTTCATAATCCATTATCCAAGTACAATTATTTTTAGCTTTGTCCTGGGTATGGAAGAGGACAAGTTTCAGTCAGAGGCCCCAGCTGCAACAAAAGACCCAGGGTACCAAGCACAGGGCAAGATACAGCCCTTTCCTCCAGCACCATGCAGGGAAATTGCCTCTGTGCCCTCCACTTATAAAACATCATAAACTTATTACCTGAGTACAAACTGAAAAAAAAATTCAGCCCAGACTTTTAGTTTAGTTGTTTTTCTTGATGAATTAAGGTATAAATAATATTTGAATGCATTCCCTAAATGTCTAATTCTTTATTCCTGGGACATGCACTTGAGAGGTTGTGTTTTATAGTCATGTCTGAATATAATAGACTCCAAAATGGATTTCTTTCTACAGCTGTGCAAAGCTTAGGGATTTCAGGTCACAGCAGGCTGTACAAGGTTCAGTCCACAGTGCTTTTGAATCCCCAATTTCTCTTCACATTTCAGGTTCAACCAAATACTGAAACTAATAATAAGCCCTTGATCACACAGAAATAAAACTAGTAAAGCTGAATTTTGCATTGTTTACCTGCACGACCACTAAAGGAAAGCTCCAGGTTCACCTAAATATGCCTGGGCAACTTAACAAAGCAACTTAAGAAAGTTTAGTGGTCAGGACCAACATGAGTATTTGGACAAGTTTTACATAGTTTGGATTCCACTGTGATAATTATTATAAAACTCCTGTGTTATTTTTTTCCTCAAACTTGAATAGAAGAACTCAACTTTTTCACTTCCCAGCCACCCAAAAGAGCTGAGCTGATGCAGGCTGTCAGTTAATGGCAACGCCTTATAATGGGGATGTCCACTGAGGTAAAGGAATAATTAAGTCCCAGCGGCTTTTCCTGAAATCTCCCTCTGCCATAGTGACAGCACCAGGTTCAGCACAGCATCAGCACATACTATGATCCAGCATAAATTCCACTGTCACTGAACATTCCAATTTATTGTGATCCATACTACTTACCTTTGACCATTTTTGCTAAATAAAACTTACTTTTAGGGATGAATAGGAAAAATGAAAACCAGTTATGGACATAATAGACTCCTTAAGTTCTTCTCCTGCCCCCTCCATTTTCCTTGCACCCTCACACTCCTTTCCAGCCACGTAATACATCTGAAGTATTATACAGGTGTCTACTTAGATCTACTCAGAATTTCCAACTGACAGGTCTTATTTTCCAGATGGAAAATCCTTCAGGTCTCAGTTATTTTTTCAAGAAAAACAAAAACCCTATTGGGAAATTAAAATAAAATCCTGTTGGTTATGATCAGCTGGCTGTTCAGTGGAAAGACATAAAAATCTGAATGGAACATGCAAGGAGCACTGGAAAGAGATAACACTAGAGCCATTCAGATGCTAACAGCCTTCAGGGGAGCTCTGTGGGCTGTCCCAGTCCTCTCCACAGCTACAGTTCAAGTTGCCTCTTATTAAAGGTTTTGACTGGCTGTCCCTGAGATTTGGCCATAGATTTTATTGGCCTGCTCCTGCCATCCATGAATGCATCCATGAAACTGATGGAAACTCTGCTTTTAAAGTGCTCTGCAACAGCACACAAAGCTCTGCAAAGATATGCATGGAAGCACTTCCAAAGTGGGTACCAAGGCTGGTGGAGGCAGGTAAAGCTTCAGCCTCCTCATGGCCCACAGGGCTTTGCAAAGGATCCTGACAGCTACAGAACAGCCTCGATCATTAACTGCAGGAGAGGCTGAAAATGAGGCACAGAGAGAGTTTGGATGGGCAAAGGAAAAGGGTTCAGCTTGGCAAGGAAGAGCAGCCACACAGAGCTGGTACTACTGCCCTGAAATACTCTATGTCGTCTTCATGAGCACTTGGTAGTTCGAGTTTGAAGGGACCTCTGGAGATCACCCAGTCCCACACCCCTTCCAAGGCAGGGGCACCTGGAGCAGGTGACACAGGAATGCAACCTGATGGGTTTGGGGTGTCTCCAGAGAGGGAGACTCCACTGCCTCCCTGGGCAGCTGTTCCAGTGCTCTGCCACCCTCAATGCAAAGAAGTTCTTCCTCACATTGAGGTGAAGCTTCTTGTGTTTCAGTTTACAGCCATCGCTCCTCATCCTGTCACTGGGCACCACTGAAAAGTGTCTGGCACCTCCCTTGGCTCCTCCTTGACATATTTATGTGGATTCATATGATGCCCTCTCAGTTCTCTTTTCTCCAGACTAAACAGGCCCAGTCTCTCCTCATAAGAGAGATGCTCCAGACCCCTCATCATCTTTGTGACCCTAAGCTGGACCCTCTCCAGTAGCTCCCTGTCTTTCTTGAACGTGCCCTATCCTGATCCTTGATTTACAGTCTTAATTTTGATTGCAAAGGTACTTCCTGATCAATTCTTTTCCACAAGGGCCCTCCACGGAGCATACACTTTCCATAATACTACACCTGATTTATTTAGGGTTATGGCCTCCTAATTTTAAGCTGCACCACTACGTTGGTATTCTGCAGTGTGGACAACTCTCTTGGCAAAGAGATCTTCTCTCCTCACAGGGAACAGCTGTTTCTGAAAAATATACTTTCAGGTGGAATAAATGAGCTTGGATTGAGGGGCTGTCTGTTACCTGTAGCAAAAGAAGAGCACAGTATTTGTGTATGAACGAGACCTAACATTTTACACTCTTTTTGTTAAAAACTAGAAAATGGGTTGTTTGTGTTGCTTTGTGGGAGGATTTTTTTATGTATACTTAATTCCTTTCAGTCCTTCAATTAAAGACTATAAATAGTTTTTAAAAACGGAACTTGGTAGTTTTACAGGATGTTGTCATCTGGGCAACAGATACAGGACTTTGGATATTTACTGGATTATGAAGAATAAAATGTGCCTCAGTGTTGGAGCCACCCTGCCACAGACACTAAAAATGTGACCAGCGTGGCAAAAGAGGTGTGTGGAAGAAAAGTGGATGTGGTGTGTGGATTTAAAAGGTTATGGCACCACTTTCAAGGTCTGTGACAAATTTATAAAATTTGTTTTATTACCCACATTAATGGTGTTGCTGAGTGAACTACTGATTTATTTAGGTCCCCTCCAACAAATTTTCAAAAGTAAGTTCAGCTATGAAATACAATAATACCTCAATAAATTAATTACTTGTGTCAGAAATGGGGGAGGGAGCAAGGAAGCTGTCATGGAACAGGTGCTGATGTTTAAAAAATAAGATTAATTGCTACAAAACACTACCAAATGGAAAGAAACCTTTAATTCATCTGGGAACTGGGCACACAAAACCTTGTGAAATAAGCACCGTGACCTAAAAATTAAGAAACACAAACAATAATAATTATGCTTTGATTCCAGGTGAACATTTGTAGAATAGGATGCAAGAACTGCAGCACAGAGACTCTCAGAACTCTTGATTCAAGAGACCACCCTGATGCCCAAGCAGAAGTACCAAAAGGCTGATAAATCAGGACACCCCCCTGGGTCACTGACCCCATTTCAACAAGCATTATGGACCAGAGCTGGTTTGGGGTTTTGGGTAGGGAGGTTACACAGACACGAGCTGTTCATGGACCACTTGCCTTCAGATGACAGTTCTTGGCCAGCTTTATTTTCTAGTGTGGACCTGGCAAGCATGAGATGAGAGAAGCAGAGATTGTATCCTGTTCAGAGGTGTGGAATGAAGGGGTAAGAAGGCAGGTCTGTAGATAAATTAGGCACATAAAGTTATTTAAGTGCTGTAAGAAGGAGATAAGACTTATTCAAGGGTTTTCAGGAGTGTTTAGGTTTCTAAATCCTTCAGATTTGATGAGAGCTGGGACCCTAAATCACTTCTGAGTTGTCCACACAGTCACATGTGCTTTACAAAAGCTCCGGTCTGCAGTGATTGCCCTAAGTCATATGAGGAATGAATCCAGCTCTCCCAAAGCCCAGCAAAATACTTAAAACCAGTTTACTTATTGCTAAGACTGCATCCCTCCTTCCTTCTCTGAATTCAGCATGGAAACATTCCAAAGCTCTGAAGCCCTTTGCAGCTTCCTGCTGGAAACCCCCACACTCCTGATGCTTCCTGGTTCAACACCAGCAAAGGGAATGTCAAGTGTTAGCCCACATCAGGACTGGGACATGGACTTTTTAGTCCCATTAAGCTTCTCAGATAAAATTCTTGTTATCCTGCTTCAACCCACTGAAGCTTTGCCTTGACCTGTGCTGGAGCCAGGATTTCACAATTCCTGTTTTACCCCCCAAACAAAGGCTATATCTCCAAGATTTATTATTTCTTTTTAAACACACCGTAGAACGGCAGCAGCCACCACAAAGTTGGACATTTCACAGCCCACGGAAGGGGTCTGGCAGTAGCAGCTGGTGTTAACTGCAGAACTGCAGAGGGGCTACTTAACAGGAGCTACTTAGGCTGGCACTTCATGCACAGAGCTATTTCTGCCACAGACGCTGGAAAAATGTATTTGCCAACTAAAATAATCCAGGCAGGTCCCTTATGCCCAAGCAGAGCTAAGGAAAACAGCATCTAACATCTTCCACAGAGAATCACAAAACCAGAAAATATTCCTGACATCTGGCATACTCCGGGTGAAATTCCCGCCCTGTCGAAGTCAACACCAAAATGACCATTGAGTCTAAAAGGGTCAAGATTTCATTTTCAGATTCCACAAATAGCCTTAGACTCCTTTGGCTCAAGATGAAGGACTGGGACAGCCAAGTAGGCAGCACAATCCGTTCCTGAGTAAGAAGAATAGGCCAAATTCAACAATACTGAAAGCCCTGCAAGCCTCACTTACATCACGGCCTGGACCAAACCCAACACCTTGTCTTGTTCTGCAGCGTTAAGCAACAGCTGCTCTTGGATTTGTGATCCTTATTCACAGTGTTGCTACCACAAATCTGGAGCAGGAAGCACAATCTTCCTAGATGGCTCTTACTCCAGGGGCAAAGAGTCACTGGGATGCCACTCAAGAGGGCATTTTAGGCTTGGAAGACAAGCAAACTGCCCAGAAAACCTGTACTATGGAAAAATCTCGATCAAGATATTACTTTTCCATAAACGAGTGCCAGGAGGTTTCGTGTGGAAGCTGTGTTTCCTCCTGGGAATTGAAAATATTGCCTCTGCTGTCATCGTTCTCTGGTGGTCTGCTTAATGAGGTGCTTCTGCTGATGGTATCCCAAAGCGTGCTGTTCTCATGGTGCTGAACCACAGTCTGGGTCGTGGATCCCCAGGAGGCTGACTCATCTCCTGTGCCACTGTCACCCTGCATGGCACCGCCCTGGGTCATGCAGATGCCTGAGTGTCTCTCCTTCTGAGCAGTCTCTGTGGGGAGGTGTCTGACAGGTCTCCATACACCCAGCAACCAAGAATGTGCAACAGTCCCCAGCTGTTTTATCTTCCCAGCATCCTAAAGCACAGGAAAACCTGCTCCACACCAAAGCTGCTTCAAGAAACAAACACCCAGTGTTTGAGACAGAATTCATTAAATTCTGCCAACACATCCGCAGACATTAGAGAGAATTTTCCAGAAACCCCACACCAAAAATTCTGCTGTTAGGGAATCCCAGAATCTGCTCAGCTCAATGTGCATCTGGCCTAAAACAATTAAGTCTACAGGGTTACCAGATTTTGTGGGTATGGTTGGGATTAGACTCTCCCTTGACCTCCCTAACTGAACTAAAAGTGAAGCAGAAATAGTCTTTACCACGTGAGAGATCAAATATCAGCTAGATACCGTAGAACTACATTAGAATCTCAGATAAAGCTAAAATTATGGCAGATTAAGAAAAGGTTGGGAAGAATTAGATTTAAAAAGTGAATGAAACCACCAGGAAAGTTTTCTGAAATCTTCCTCTCGGAAAAAAACTATTATTTAAATTCTTGGGTAGCATTTATTCTGCAGAGTAGTGCACAGAAACAACAGGCTCAGATAAAAATAATCAGGCACATTTTGATTATGTTTTGATAACACATGAAATAACTCTCACATTAACAGAAAATCTCCTGGCTCTGGTGATGTTCTGCATCACACAGACAAAAGATGCTGAAGGCTTTATCTACTATGAGATAAAAGCAAACAAGATAAAATATTTTACTTTGGCTTTTTCTGCCTTTTCCTTAGGGATCAGCCAAGAGTATTTGTGTGCTGGACAAAGCACTGATGCTTACTACGTTGATATTTTCCCATTTTACTTGGAATGTCAACAAGAAGGATAGTCTTGTGAAATGTAACTTCATTTCCCAGCTCGGCAGCACCAACCCTATGACAGACATGGATTGTCCTCCCAGTTCTGCTTCCATCCCAAGGCTCTGATTAATGCTCTTGTTCTCTCTGTGTGATCCATTTTGACTGCACATTTGGGAAGTGGGGCTGGCTGTCACTGAGTACACTATGGGAACCTCATTTTCAGACAAAGTTTCTGACTCCTGCTGGAAAATGGGTCACAATGATCACAAACAACAAGCATCAAAGGAAAGCATTAGAGGCATCCCAAATTTAGCAACACAAGTCCAGCTTTATTTCTAAAAAACAGGAATGTATGTTCTGTTTTGGAAGCTGCAACAAGGTGCTCTGTGGTCAGGTTGGTATCACGAAAAGAGCCCACAGAATTAAGTATCTTTCAAAATGAGCTGCTGATGCTAAGTGGGAGAAACACAACCAAGTGCTCAGCAGAGACAGCTTTGCAGAGACCAGCCATGCCTGATTCCCCAGCACCTCTACTACCCACACTGACCACAACATGAATTGTGTTGTTTCTCTGCCTGGCTGAAGCCAGAGGCTCGGGCAGACTGAACAGAGCCATTGGTGTTACGGCAGCACAACATTATGACAACATAGCCCAGCAAAATCCAAATTCAGGCAATCCCTAGGGTTGGAGAGGAAAGTCGAGGAAGGCCTTTCCTTTCCCTAATAACCAACCTTAACTGCAACAGTTCCTATAACAAATAGTTACGGAGATCCATTTCTATCCTTTCGGACCCGTCACCTGCTCCAGCTCATACTACAGCTGTGAGACCTCCTTGAACGGCCTCTGTCAACCAGCCACACCATGCAGACCCACATCAAAGATGTCCTGCTCCTCCTGTGCTCTGCAGAGCCTTATCAAAGATATTCCAGTGCTCCCAGGAGGTTTGGAGAGCACTGCACATTGCTACAAGCTTGAGGGCATGCAGGAGGCTCTGCCTGGAGCCTCCCAGCTGGCTTTGAGGTTTTGCTGTGCCTCAGATAAGCATTCAACCTTTCAGATGCTTATAATAATTAGAACTGAACCCCCAAAACCTGTTGAGGTTCACCCATCTCTACACAGTGCACAGAAACCTGACAACGTTAGCAGCGAGCACACAGGACCTGACTTGCTGCAAACATTGGCTAACACTTCCTTTCTTAGCCACTGAGGAAACCAGCTATGCAGGAGAAGATCTCCTCTTTGGAATAATTAATTCACACAGTTCTGTAATATGGTTGTTCAGGTTCTAATCAAACCCTTTCACTTCATCTTAGCTAACAGAGCTAAACTATAAGCTCCAGCTACCTGTACCCTCAAATAGAAAAGTTCAGAAAGTCAATAGTTAAAGAAAAGTAGTACATGCTCTTATTACTAATTTTAGCAAAAATAAACCAAGTAGAATTTTTAAAAATGCATTAAGCCTAATTTCAAAATACATTGTTTGCAAAAACATATAATTCTGTTTCTGCCAACTGGTCTCATAAGGATAAATCACACATGCCTTTCTGGTTACCCTGGGAAAAAAAACCCAACACAAAACACTTCTGAATCTGTGGGTGGTTTCTCACCAGTCAGGGAGAGACATCAGTGCTCACAGACCAGGAATAGTTGCCCTCTTGCAAGTGTGGCAGGTTCTGTTTTTCCAGCCTCGGCCTTTGGGTCTGAGAGTTACCGAGGATTTTCCATCCAAACTTTGGATTCAAATCAAGTCCAGATGGTACCACTCAGAGTCAGCATTATCTGGGGACTTTTCAGTGGCTGGTAGAGCTAAAAAGGTTTTGAGGTTAGGAGGGGTCAATCTGATATCCTGAACAAGAGAAGCTCACCCCACCATTCCTATACCAAACCCATGCCAGACAGCTGAGCCACAGAAGAGCTTTGAAAAACACATCCAATCTTGTCAGAAAGACCATCAGGGCAGCTGGACTAGACAGATGCAGATTACCAGACCCAGTAAACTACATTTGCACTGTCTGGTATCAATATTATAAAACTGGCTCTACTTCCCAGCTCTGCTGTCAGGTCAGGGTCAGTCCCTTTCTTCTTGACTCCCTAAGATTCAAGTGCACATGAGAGAGACCAAAGAAAAGTATTAGAATAAAATACTGAAGCTGTTTCTAAAAACTAGAAATAAATCCCAGTTTCTCAAAGTATGTATGCTTCAGTTTTATTTCCCCATGTTTTTTCCTTTTCTCAGCTAAAGCAAATTCTGTTCTTATCGTTTCCCGCTTTTTCAGCTCTATTCTTCAGACTTTCTCCTTTATTTCAAACAGCTCTGAGGTTTTGGACAGTCTGACAGTGCTGAAAGCTACAAAATTTCTTTTGTGCCTTGTGTTTGCCTCTTTCACTTGTGCAAAATTTGGTAAGCTTTGAAAATTTACAGAATGATAAAAGCAAAAACAGGTTGGGATACCAGCCTCCATATGGAAATGAGAATATCAAAACCACCTAAACAGGCACAGTGCATTTGCAATACCAAGGTAACTTTCCTTCAATGTCAGCAAAATCCATCAGGAAAGGGGAAGGAGATACTATTTCCTTTTCCTTTTGTAAGCACCCTACTTAGCTCAAGCTATTGCAAACCATGGAGTATTGTACTGACTTATTCACAAATGGTTTCAGGAGTCACAGAGATGACCAGGAGAACCAGACAGACTGCTTCCCTGGATGCTGTGTTCCACCAGCCAGGCTAAGAAGGAATTCTGATTCATTTATTATAGCGATGGCTGTAGGCAGGGAACCAGAAAACTCTGGTACACCAGTGGTTGACCCAAGGCGTCCCCAGAAGCACCAGCTCTGTGCCACAAATCCTGAGATGAGAAGTTGCAGATTCTGCAGTCTGAGCACCCAAACTCCCCAGCTCAGACATGTGCTCACTACTAACTCAAACATTCACCTTTAAAATCTGCCGTCAGCCACATGTTACTGAATAAACACGCTTCCAAGACTTCATTCTCCTCATTCCTACAGGCCACTATTTTCCACAGAACAGCCATCTCCAATCTTTTTAATTGGGCTCTCACTCATCTCCGGGGTCTATGCCCTCAAATCAGCCTGGTGCTCAAGTAGGTGCTGAACTTTCAAGGCAAAGATCATCTTTCTGAAGACATCCATTTAATATTCAACATTTGTATGAAGAAATTTAAGCACATTCCAAGTACCACGTGAAATCATAGCCTCGGAGGTAGGACACACCTCCAGCCACAGTTCCCTTTAGCTGCAGTCACGTGGCTACAAATCAGAGAGCACCAGATAATTCTCCTCAGTTATTTCACTATTAGTAGCACTGTTCCACTGTGCACAGAGATTTAATTCCATCACAATCTGTATTCTCCATCACAATTTACATTCTCAGACAAACAGATCCTTCCAACATGAAAGTAAGGAAATTCAGGATATTTACTTATCAAAAAACAACAAAAAACTTACTTTCGGCATGAAGCATTTCCCTCCTTATCATAGCAGAAGATTTAAGAACATACTTGATTTTCAGCCCATGCACAGTCCTCATGACACAATTGCTTAAATCAATACATCTGCTTAAATGTGTTTATAAATTAATATCAGGATAAAAATTCATTCTGAGAGGAAATTTGGCAGAGACAATTGCTAGGGGTTAGAATTTTTCCTTTTGTTTCTTTCTCTCATGGAATTTTGGCCCATCTGTTAATAAGAGACAATAATGACTGGTACTTAAGAGAGACAAAAGAAATGGCCAAAGTGGGGGAAGGGTGCAGCTGGCTACTCTCTTACCTGGGGAGTTTTCTCTTTGATAGGGCAGAGATACCGCCAGATTTTGGCCAGGGGGTTGAGGGGCTGGGCTTGGCTCCTCTCATTCTCTCGCTGTTGGCATCGGAGGAGAACAGTCAAGCTGTTGCTTACTGCGGGGAGAATTCACTGCCACCGCCAGAGCCCAGCCCTGTCCTGCTTCTTCCTTACTGTGGGTGAGCCTCTGCTCGTAAGAGCAGCTGTTGGAGTGGAATCTTATTAACACCCAACTTCACTGGAAAGGCCCCTCACCATCTCCTGGGGTGCCTTAGGGGAAAACCCGGGACCCTGAGCCCCTCCTGCTCTGAGGGAGCCTCTGCTGGCTGCGTTCGGAGCCGGGCTGCCGCTGCCCACTCTCGCTGCTTCTCTGACACTGCGCTGGGCTTTTGGCTACACTGTAACCCTGCACCCCCTACCTGCTGGGACACCCCGCAGCTCCTGCTACAGCTGCTGAGTTTCTGATACATTTTTTTTGCTACTCTGGAGTCTGCCCGTCCCTGCTGTCCCAACTGCAGCTCCGAGGTTCCTCCACAGCCCGTTTCGCCGTCCATCCCGCCCGCCATTGCCCCGTGAGGGAGATTGCCCCGCGCCACAGCGCCCCCTGCAGGCGCGGGGAACCATCGCAGCGCCCTGCCCGGCCGGGAGCCAGCAGCGCCCCCTGGCGGCCGTGAGCGGAACTGCACGCGAGGGGAAAGGGCCCGCGGCCGGGAGGGGCTGGGGCTGGGTTCTGCTCTGCTCGCTGCTGCCGCTGTCCTTGCTGTTCGTGTGCCGTGTTATACACACTAGTCAAGAACTGTTATTCCTTTTCCCATATCTTTGCCTGAAAGCCCCTTAATTTCGGAGTTGTAATAATTCAGAGGGAAGTGGGTCATATTTTTCCATTCCAAGGGAGGTACCCACCTTCCATGGCAGATATGTCTTTCAAACCAAGACAACAATATAAACCTGGAAACCAATTTTTGAACATATTTTGAAAAACTTAGTTCAGCTATATTTAACTTTTATAGAACATACAAAGATTTAATTAAATGATTGCAGACTTTTTCTACTTTTGGTTGTCCTGTGATTTCAAACCAGCTCTGTTTCCCCAAAACTGAAATTGCTCAGTGATTAATTGAAGATTAGGGGTTTTCCCAGTTTGAAATAAAGTTCAAAAACAAACAAACAGATCATCCTTACAGCATCTCTGGGCTTTCAGTGAAACCAAACCAAGGAGCAGATTGTGTCAGAGATGCTGTCGCTCCTGACTCATTATATATCCACATATTTGTGTTTGTCAGGACAGACTCACAGCCTAGAGCACCACTGGAGTTGCTCCAAACACGGATCACCAGACTTGAGAGAAGGCCTGGCTCAGCAGTGTGAGGGGCAGGAGGTGTGGGACTAAAGGCAGGAAAACTGCAGGAGAGCATATCCCAGCTGAGATCCGGCTTATCTGACACGATCTTTCCTTGGGTGATACGATGAATTTCGTTGGCTGCCTCTGCCATTCGTTGAACCCTTGCTCGTCAGCGACTCTCAGGATTTAACTGGACTCATTAAACTTAAGAAGACATTTGAGAGCAATGTAATTGATTCTGAAGGAATCACCACGCGTGGTGGAAACGCTGCAGGCGGAAAGCAGCTCCCCTTGGACACGGCTTGGAGAACAGGCTGAGTCAGCAGTTCTGCTGCGCTCCTAAAGACTTCCTCTACCTTCAGGCACTAATTTGTCTGAAGACTTTTGTAAGGCTTTTGCTAAAGAGAACCAGAAAGCCTATGAAAATGTGCTTTACTGGTAACACTTTCCATCTGTTCCCTGGGAGGTAACAGGCAGGGAATGGCGCGTTTGGAAACACCTCAAATTTTTGCGCTAGGGCTGTCAGGTCTGCCCGGGGTTTTTAACAGTGCAGCTGTCAGTGACTTCACTGAGCGGGCAAACTTTAAACTCCTACCCCTCAGAAAATGTGATTTTCTTGCTCTTTATCTTGTACTTGACTTTCAGGGGTTCAAGCAAGAGTTTCCACAGGAGATCCCTATGACAAATGCATAAGCAATTCTGTAGGTGCAATATTCCCACCTGTTCCTTGGAGGAGCATCACTGTACAGTGCTGGATATAAGAACTACTTTGGGTTGGTGTTTTTTTTGAGAGTTGCTTCAGAGTTTGGTTGGTTGGTTGCTGTGAGGTTTTTGTTTGTTTGTTTGTTTTTCAATTATTATTTTACTACAGTGATACACCTGCCTCTCCCCTCATTTGCTGCACCATCAGCATGGAATAACTTTTAAAATCAGACAGATCATCATCTTGGGGAGAAAAAAAGGTGAAACTCCCAAAATAACAAAAAATATAGCATTAAAAAAAAAAACAAAAAAAAACAAAAAAAAACCAACCAAGCAAGAAAAAAAAATCCAAATCTGGATATGTCAGTGGTACTCTTCATTTTACTGGAGATTTCATTCCATTTCTATTTTTATCCTGTTAGAGCTGATCAAACGTCTCTAAATTTTGAAATTTCACCTTATTTTTTGATTCTGGCAATCAAGGAGTGTTTCAAAAAGATCTTCAGGGAAAATATAAGCACTCAATAGCAATAACTCATGGAGTTGAGACATCATTCCAGAAGCAGGCAAATCAAGGACAACAGAGGTATTCCTGTAGTTCCTGTACTTAACAGAAGTATTTTGCTCTGATTAATCTGTATTTTATTGGCTATGTAACCTTATTTTTATTCCCTATTAGACCTTTCCCCAAAGTGTAAAAATATATTTATTATTGGAAATCTTCAGCTACAATCGAATATCCACAGCAGAGAAATGAGCCGACCATTAATCCCACTTCAGTGCCCTGTTCCAAATTCACAAGTTTTTATCTTAACTGGCTGACTATTCAAGCCACATTCTTAACCTTTGCTGATGACAAATGAAGGAATTCATATGGCTTTAATACCTAAGGAGCTGTTCAAAATAAAAGTAACATACACAGTCTTGCACCCAAAAGATAAGGAACTGAAGAAAGTCAAAGCTACACCACACCTGGCAGCAGCTGTACCTTAAACTAAAGCCATTTCTAGTGCCAAACTATGCTTGAAACACATGTCTCAGAAATATATTCTTTTTCTATATCACAATATTTTAGCCAGTTTTTACCAGCCAGAAATCATGGGAGGAACGAGCTTAAACTAAGCAATGTTTTTACTAGGAGCCAGCCCTCCAGCTGCTACACAAGGTGAAGATACAACACTGTGCTTCACAAAGTTAATTCAGTTTGATGTTCAATACAGACAAAATTTTATCTGCTCAGGGAGATTGGCAGAGCAGGAGCCACTGGTTCTGCTTCACACTTGTAGTTGAAACACTGAAGGTCTTTAATGCAGCAATGAAGAACAAATCACAAAGGAAAGGCAGTTGACCTTGGAAAAGAGAGATGTAGAGAAAAGAAACTTGAAGTGATCTGTGCTAATAGCCAGGATTGGGAAGAATCTGAGTCCACAAAATATTTGCTTAAAAGTGGTTTGGGTTGAACTTTTTTTTTCTGGATTTGTAAAATTAGTGAGTGAAAGGAACAACAGACCAGAGAAGACAATCTCCTGCGAACCTCAAACAGCTAAGTGCAGACTCAAATCGAGGCGAATCCTCAAAAGTTTGTCCCACGTCCCCCCAAAAATAGAAGCCCCCGTGCATTATGGAGAAAATTCCAAGGCTTTCAGTACAAACTCCCACAAACCCATGCCAAAGACAGATACTGTGAAGTTTGCTAAGGAGCAGCTGGAACATTAACATATGTGTGTCAGTCACCTAACATTCCACCTTCAGCTGGAGCCAACCTCTGATGCTTCAAAGAGAAGGGAAAGAAACCCCAACCCATCCACAAACAAACCAACAAATGAATTGTGATCAACAACAGCAAAAACAATAAACCATGCAGTTCATATGAAGAGAAAATAAAACCTCACCGGTTCCTGTGAGCTTCCTTTGCTTTATTGCGTTCTGGCTTCCCTAGCCACCAGTTAAGTACAAAAACTACCAGTGCAGGCTGGAGCAGAGGAAGAGCCAGGGAAAGTCAGGGATAGTGTTCATTTGAGAGTCACACCTGCATAGAAAAGGAATTACAGTGAGCACAGGCTCGGAATCGTTATGTACCATGGACACCCTTGCAATGAGTGCACTGCAGCATTTCCTGAAGAGAACTTGCTTTGGGAATATTTACAGCACAGCAAAGTGGATCAACACAGATCTGTAAGACTGGTCTATGTGAAGATCTCCACGAAAGAAAGCCTAGGGGTTTATTACATTTCCTGTGAAAGATTCCCAATTCCTAGAACAGTTTGGTTGTTGCACACAACTTCTAGTACTTAGCAGTGCTCTGGTTACACAGGGAGGTCCTGCTTGAGGACAGCTGAGCTTCTCCAGGTCACAGTCATCCCCCTCATTTACACCTTCTGAATGGCTGGTCTCGGCTTTTATTTCAAGTCTCCTCTATTTCTCCCCTCTCTCTCTCTCTCTCTATGCAGGCACCAGGCCACTTCGAACTTCGGAATAAGACCGAGTACATTAGGTAATCCACAGATACAAAATTCAAGCCAATTTCTCCCACCGCTGTTATCCCCCTTCACTTTTCCTAGAGTTTTTCTACTGCCTTTTTCCTCCTATCCCTTCCTTCTCCCCATATTTGCTTTTAGGCCTATGAAGGAGGAAGGAGAGATGGAAAACCAGAGGGGCAGAGTCAGCAAAGCTGGGGTCAGCCTTGGCAATTTGCTGCTGCATGAACTTTTTGCTATTCCCTCACTGCTGAGCTGGTGCCTGGAGCTCGGAAGGCTGCACAGTGCCATCGTCCCCCTGCCAATGCTCTTTCCCCCACCAAGCCAGTCCTCATTAATGAAGCCCAGCTGGGCTCCACTGACCTTGAAGCAGGTACCCCAGGGCTGGCAGCGGCTCCTCGTTAGAGATCAGCCTCACTCAGCCCACTGGAGGGTGAAGGCAGCCACCGAGGCCTGGCAGGGCTGGCACGTCCAGGCTGCTGGGGCAAAGAAAAGGCAGCAGAGGCACGTGGCATTTCCCCCATGTCACATTCATTATCCTGCTTCCCACAAATATTAGGACATGACACAGAAAAGGAGCTACAGGCACCTGCAGCAGATGATTCAGTTTCAGTAGAGGAAGCTTATATGATAGTGAAGGAAACTAATCACAGTGGCTCTAGGAAAACAAATAAGCACTGAACAGGTGCCAGCAGTGACTTGGTACTTCCAGTCACCTCGCAGTTCATTTCCAGTGCAAGCTGGGAGGTGAATATGAGAATGCTTTTTCCTGTTCTACATGTGTCATCCTGCAGAGGTCTTGGAAATGACAAAGTACAGAGGAGAAAGGAAGCAGCTGAAGCAGCTCAGAGTGAGGGGATGAGAGTGTTATCCTTTGGGATCTTGCAAGGACAGCATGCCCAGAGCCACATCTCTGGGCACCATAACCTGTTATCGCTCCCAGCTCCAGGTGCAGCACCCACTGGCTGCAGAGGGAGGTGAGCAGAGAGCAGGTGGTTACTTTGGGTACACCCAAACATCTTCACACTGACTGTGGGGAGCCCTGCAATCAAAACCTTCTTCGAGAGCTAGTAACAAGTTAGTTAATAACACTCTGGAGGTTTGCAGTGGGAAAAACAACACAAATGGTGGGAAGCCCGAAGTTTGTCAGCAGACCACTACCGGAAAAAAGTCTGAAGGGGGCTGCCGAGTTAAAATCACATAACTTTGAAATAAAGAAAATAAAAGCAAAAATATGAGCTGCACTAATGATCATAGAGCTGAAATACAAATTGCAACAGGCTACTGCTGTTTATAATGTCGACCTTGCTTTTTTTTTTATAAATCCACTGTGAAGGACGGACATACCACCTACTGCCTCATCCACCAGACTAAGGACTGAAGCTATTTTTGGCATTCGTTATGGTCCAGGTGGCCCATCTGGCCTGATTCACTTGGCCAGTTTTCCTTTCCATCTGGGAATTTTGACCCTCGTGCTTTCCAACTAATTGTATCACATTATCTCCTTTTTGTTCCCCACTTCCCTCGCTGCAAAAGGTTGCAAAAATCTCATGCGCTGTGTTAGAAAGTCTCAATTAACCTCTAACCTTGCTTCAGTGCATGCGGCTTGGGTTACTTCTCACACCCAACCGTGGGCCCATTAACACGTTGTCATAAAACAAAAACTGTTTTGACGGGCTGTAATTGCTGCTAAGTGATGCCGAACAAGGCGCTCTTGTCCCGGGGCGGCCGGGGCTGAGCCCCGCTCCCAGCCCCGCTCCCCCGGCCCGGGGGCTCAGGCCCCCCGGATCTCTTTAAGCGCCTGAGCGAAGGCGCTCCCCACCGCTATGAGCTGATGAAGGGGCCGCAAGACACCCCGCAAACCCGGCACTGGCCCCGCAAGACCCGCAGGAAGATTTGGGGGGGTGGGTTGTACCCCCCTTCCCCCTCCTGCCGCAAATATAATTAGTTTATGTTAGCTGGAAAAGGTCAGAGGTGACCGAAGGGCAGGGCCCTTTTTGTTTTTAGGCAAGATAGTGGAATAATTGCTTGACGCTCAGATCTGCAGGTGCTTTATGAAGCTCATTTGGTGCTGGCAGCCCGCAGTGAAAGCTGATTTCCCTGGAAAACGCCGGATTCCATGTGACAGGGTTTATTTGCTGTGGCAGGAGTGATTGTCCATTCATGCCATTCATCATTACGGTACCTGTTACAGTCAACACTTCCTTGAGCCGCCAGTCCTTTTAATGCTTGCTGTCCTTCTTCCCAAGGCTGAGTATCCGCAGCTGGGGCAGGGCCGAGCCTCCACATGCAATTCCAAAGAGGACACAAGGATGCCATGGGAATTTGTGCCTGCCAGCTCTTCTGCTGTCCCACCAGGACACCACGAAAGCTCTCACGGACAGTGACAGAGCCATGGGCCGCCCTGCAGGGACTGACTTTCTGAGACAACCCCTGGACAGCCCGACTGTGACTCCGGGCACCCTGTGCCAAGTTTCCTGGGTGAAGCAGGTATTTCAGGCCCAGGCCACCTCTCAGTCAAGCCGCAGGGATGGCAGTGTCCATTCTGCCAAGTGTGCTCACTCAGAGAGCTGTAAATACACACAGTTTATCAAACATACCATGATAAAAACCCCTATGCCGGGGGAAAAAAAAGGACTGAGCATTCCAGAGCCCTCCTTCAGGCTGAAGGGAGGATTTTGCTGGACATTTGTTTCTTATGCCCATTCAAATTCAAATTTCAAAGAACCTATCCAGAAGATAGAAGTGGCACACTTCAGCGCTCCCTGCATTGGTCTAAAAGGTTATTTTCTATTTTGTTTTCAGTTACGTGCAGTTCTTGCATATGGAGCCTCCCTGGCAGACAGCCTGGCAGTGTCCTGTCCTTAATGCAGAAACCTCCTCCTGCTATTCAGCCTGACTTTTGGGATGCAATTTAGTCTCATCACTAATTGTCCTACCTGCTACAAGAACAGAATTAGCCCTCCTTCTTCTGCAGAAGCCCGTGCACAGTAGAAAATCTTTGTTACACAGTAGAAGATCCTCATTACACAGCTGCATCAACTTCCAGAGCACAGCCAGAAAACTCCTTGTCCTTTGTGCAGACCAGCAATGGTCAGTCCCTGTTTCTAATTAAATAAAAGCCACCCCATCTTTTTTTAATTCCAAACATCCCCCCATTCCTTTAAGTGGGCTGTTATCTTTGTTTCTTACTGTAAATAACAGCTAAACAGCTTCTAGCATTAGCATTTCAAAGCAGTCTGCACTTGGAAACACACCAAAATAGCAATTCCAGATACTCTGGAATAGCTGTTTTGGTTAATTTCCAGGCATAGACAAGCCTTAAGATTTCACCTCCTGATGTTGCCTGCAAGGGGTTGCTGACCCTAAATCGCAGCGTTAACCTCCTGTGCCTGGAGGTACCACCTGGCCTCTAGGAAATCAAACTCTCTCACAGCCAACAATTACAGCCCAGACATTTCCACATCAGTATTTCTGGCCCACTGCACTCATTACTGGTTTATATCTTATTTAGCTATTTATCTCCTGGCTGAGGAACGACGTTTCTACAACATTATCTGAGCCCTGATTAATAATGCACAGATATTACCTAACCAGTGTCAACTGGCACTTCTCCATGGATCTGCACAGAGCAGCTCTAATCTCTATCAGGTGAGGATTTGGCCTGCTTAAGAGTGTGTTAACAGAAGACAAAGCCCAAATGTGTTTTATTCACCAGTGATAAATGTTGCGTTACACAGTGCATGTAGGATATACCTTCTCAGAAATGTGATCTTGGCTGAAGCGTGTACTGGGCACAATAGCTGGAAAAATGTAGATATTTTCAAGTAGGAGTGGTTAGAAATTGCCAAGAGCTGTCAGTTGAAGCCTGAATTTAGGCAATTTGTTATTGCCTAAGCAACAAGTGCCCAGATCTATCAGGACAGTTTAAAGAGACAAAAATCAGGTTTCTGGCCTACTTTTGGAGCCAAGGGAGGAAGGCCCTGAAGGGAGGCGTTCACAGGTGAAAGCTGGGCACCTCAGAGCAATCCAGAGCAAAGATAAGGTAGTGCTGGCTAAAGACAGACCTGGGCATAAAAGTCAGAACCTAACATTTCTCTGCCTGTTTAGGAAACCTAATATGTATCTAAGGAAGCGTAAGATCCAAAATACAGCTGTAAGAGAAACTGAAGGTGTGCAGCCCTAAAAATGTCCATTTTCTGAATCAGTCAGTGAAGTTTAGCACCTGTAGTCACACCTACATCCCCTCCTAGGTCTCACTTCGTGGCCATTGCAGGGTGCTTTCCATCAGTATTTCTCTCACGAGCTCTAAAGCCTGCCAGAGGAATGTGTACAACCACACTGTTCCTCCTCCCACAGGTCAGAGTTTGTACCTGTAACTCCAGGAGAAATCAGCCCCTGCAAACAGGACAGGTGAGTTCCTGGCACTGCTGGGTAACCCTTTCTTTTTACATTGAAAAGTTCTCCACAGAGACAGAAGATGCACATTTCTTTTTCAGGAAATCCATGTTACAGGTATTTCTGCCATTAGACACTGCGATTTGTATAGATAGTGCAGGGAAATGATTAATTAAATGCATTTTTAGTCTTCAAGGAAGCACTTTGAGGAAGTTTTTCCCAGGGACAGCACTACAAGCAAGGAGGAAAGGTAAGAGCAGTGTTTGATTGTCATATCCCAACTTTTGGCCTGTATAGCTGCAGAATGTTCCTTGGCCCCTTTCACCCATGATTCACCAGCATATTCCACTGAACTGCTGAAGCAAAGCCTATAATTAGGTTATTATCTTTAAGAGAGGAGTCTCATTGTAGGACAACAAATGCCAAGCACATGAAAGATTACTTGTGTCTTACGAACAGATGACGATACCTTCCAACACATGCTCCTTTCCGTGTGTGGAAGGCTCGGGTGCCAGTTTCAGACAGGACTGGATCACTGACAGCTACTCAAAAAGACATCTGGAAGTGGATGATCTCATGTGGTGAAAAGGGACAATAAATTAACTACATGAACAAAATCATTTTCCTGGCAGCAAGGAAAAAAAAGAATTCAACTGTAGGCAAGTGGACTTCCAGTCCAGAGGTAGAAACATATGGGAATCAATAGCAGAGGCGGGAGGACAACTGCCACACAAAGGATGCAGGGAATTTAAGCAAATTAGTAGCTGTGGGAAGATGAAACAAAGATGACTCAATTGTCAGGCAAATAATTTTGTTTCTCCCCACAGCCATCATTACCAGTTATTTGATACAGATTCCCATTAAGCTGCCTCAAAGTAGGTCAGAGAAGCTGGACCTATGAGTTGAGCAAGGCCTGTGCTAGAGGTAACGTGAGCTCTTACAGGGAACGGCTCAGCCTCTGGAGCACAGCTTGGGATCCACCTCCAGGAAGGTATCTCGGAGACATGCCGCTTGAATTGGGCTCCTAAACCCACAAATGGACAGCCCCCAGCTCTATCATGTCTAAACTCAGTGAGAACTTCCAGATGTGCTCTTTAGAAGACAGTAAAGATCATCCCATAGGACTCACAAACCAAAAGTGCTATGTTTTTAAAGCTGTTTGTCAAGTTTGCCATAACCATCAGATAAAATGACAGTTACACTGAAACACCTTGACTCTGATGCCCGACTGTGAAGGCACTAGCTGAGGAATATATAGACTTTTGTTTTAATCAAAGCTATTAATTCATGCCTTGGATCAAGCAACCAGATGCAGGGTTTAAGGAAATTTCAACTCTTGTGGCAGAAGAGTGACCCATCCCATTTCCCAGCCCGCTCACACATCTGCCTCGGTGACTTCCCGCAGCAGTAAGATTGACAGAATAACTAATACACGGTGTGAAGTAGTACAGTAAAGCTTTGTTAATATTCCCTTTGCTAATCCGCACACCTCATAATTCACACAGAAAGCCGTGGTCTCTCACCCCTTCGCTGCTAAGATTTAACAGATTGCTTTAAGGAGGTCTCACATTACCAAGAGTTCAGGGATATTACCAAACATGCTCCTGAACATTTCTTCCTGTACTTGAAGGATAAACAGAAATCATCACAAACATTCACACAACTATTGACCAAACCCACAGCTTTACAGTCATTGCCACAGCTGTTAGAATGAGTGATCAAAAGGGGATTGTTTTATCTTGTGTTTCCTCTTTCATCTAAACAAGCTCAGTTAGTAATATTATAGAAAGGCATCATCTCATTGTGAAAGAAAGAATTGACCCATTTCTAATGTTTCCTCCAGAATTCCAAGGACCTTGGGAAAACTCCTATTAAACTCTTTCTCCCTGCAAAATTAGTTCATGCTGTACCTTGAGTTACCACCTCACACAGGAGAGGAATTCTTAACTTAAATGGGTGGGCTTGTTAGCTCGCCCTGGCTGGCCCACAGACAAGACATTGGAACAGTGAGTAGATGGGAAGTGCTAATTCTCCAGTGTTTTCCCATAACTCCTCTGCTGGGAAGGAGGAAGGACAACAAAGTTTTCCTGGATCCATTAAAACACAGTTTGTAGAGCAGCCCAGGCCAGCAGAACTGTCTTGAAGAACTGGGAACCTATGAATTGATTCTTTCATCAGGATTTCCAGGAGAACTGTTGTGTCATTTCTGAGCCCAAGAGAAGTTCAGCCTTTGTCCTCACGGCAAAATAAGTGGGTTACTCGTCTACCCAAGTCAAACAAGCTCACATCCCTTCTCTCCTCCTGGGAAGAAGCATGGAGAAGATCTTGCACAATCTGTCCTCTTACTCATTGTGTGTCCTCAGCACAGCTAACCACAGAGCTGGGGACCACATCCAGAGGCCGCAGCAGCCATGGGGAAAATCCTTCTGAAATCTAATGGAGTAAAACCTGCCAGGCCTTCTATGTTACATCTATCAGTATATTAACTAGAAACTCACCAACTGGATGCATGAGTTCCCAGCACTGGTTTTGTTTCCTCAAGGTATGCAAGAAATTCGGAACCTGCTCAATAGAAGAGAAATTTTTCCTAGTTCTGCCAACCCTCTTCCACCACATTACCAGAGCCCGATGGAACGACACTTTCCTGCTGCATCCGGCAATAACATCTGCTCTGTTGGCTGCCCTCACTTAGCTCCACTAAACTTCAGCTTACAACTGTTTGCTTAAAAAACAAGCAAGCAAAACCTCCCAGCCCCCATTTAATTAATTAAAATAAATAACTGGAAGTAAGTTGCAAACACTTTTCTGACATCCCGTTAGCGCGGCGCATTACAGAAGAACACTTGTGCTAAGGCTGAAATTCGGCTTTGGGGCCAAGTGCCTCAGCTCCTCAGTGGACTCACACCAGTTCAGGCTGCTTCATTCTTAATTTCTTCTCTTGTGGCTGCAAACAAACTGCTTGGCGTCAACAGCAACTTCACCATGTGTTGCATATGCAATCCCCAACACAACAATGATATCAAAATACCACTACTGGCCCCAAAACTCTCTTGCTGTCAGTCCCTCCTCAGCAGGAAAAGTTGCCATCCCCTTCTCTGGTGCTCATCCAGTTGTCCCAGAAATCAGTCTGATTTCCTTTTCTAAGCTTATGTATTAAGGATGTCATAAAAGCAAGCTTTGCGTTGTGTTTTATTCCATTGTATAACCTTTTAATGGAGTCACTCAGGTCAGGAAAAGGGATTATTCCCCTCTAGAGCAGCTCTGTTGTTTTGACCCTGGTAGATGAAACTATTTATTTTAAAATGAAAGCTAAACAAATAAATGAAAGTCAATGCAAGACCCAAGAACTGCTCTTGTTTGTTTGTTCTTGAGTGTTGGAGGCTTTAATTTTTTTGGGTGGGTGGGGAGAGAAAAAGGGTGAATGAACATATTTTTATGGGAATATCTCCTTTTTCAGAAAGCTGTCGTATCTTAAAAGAACTTCTGGAAGGAAAAATTAAAGACTATCTACTTACACAGCTGAATTCAGCATTTGTTCAGCTCAGAATAGTTTTTTTCTCTAGTCAGGAGTTCCTGGCAAACATGAGTGAGTGCAGCAGCATTCCAGCCTTTCCTGCTGTCTGTACTGGCCTTGCCACTTCGCACTGAAATTTCTGCAAAACGCTCCAGATTGGGATTCCTGTGATCTACCGCTTACAAGCTGCTCCAAATCTGATTTCTTCCTTGAGGATTTTGACTCCTGTCAAAAATCAAACATGAATTTTCTCTTTGAAAAACAGTGAAATTGTTTGTGTTTACTACCTTATCCTCTTCTGCAGCAAAGCAGGAGAACACTCAGACCTAACTGTGAAGCCACTCAGCAGACCCAGAGGTGGGCAGGGATGAGTTCTGCCCTGGGCAGGGGTCAGATTTCCAGCTTGCCCCTTTGCCTCCCCTTTAATTCTCAGTCCGGTTCCAGGATGTCCAGGTTCTTCAGGGCTGAAACCACCCCAAGGAGAGCAGGGAACATCATCAACCTCTAGGTGTTGCAGAGCACTCAGCCAGAGCAACTCAGAGCTTTTTGCAAGGTGTGAAAGCAGGCATGATTTTAAACCTTGAAGCATCTGCCACATAGTCATCTGTAATTGCTTCAGGTATAATCCATAGATCAATAATCCTGTCAATCCTTCTTCTGTCATCAGACTAACCTTGCTGCCTAATCCTACTCCTTGGAGTAAAACACGGAGCTATTTTGAATCATTACTACTGCCACAAACCTTGAGCAAGAGGCAGAGTTTACTGAGCTGGCAGAATTGGAGCCAGACTCAGAAATGAGTCCAGTGAGGTCCAGGAGAGTTTCCATTCATGCTGATGGGGGTGAGAGGGAAGATACTCCTTAAAGCTTCTTGGGCATTTAGGAATATAATAAAACAAGCCATCCCTTATATTAGTGGGCACCTCCCTTGGAAGTTATCACAAGAGTAGTCCTCTCCAGCTTATCTCCTCACAATTTGGCTCAGACCTCAAGCTGTGGCCTGTCTGCATCACTCACCCAAAGGGAACTCGCACTGTTTGCAGCCCAGCTCTGCATCTGGCCACAGTGAAGGAGCAGGTTTAAGACTCTCTGCTTTGTAACAGCCAATTTTATACAAACTTCTTTTGTTCAGAAAAGGGTTTTGACAGAAAAGCTTCAATGTGATTAGTTAAGATGCAGAGTTCTTCTAATAGAACCACCAAGAAAGAAAAGCAAAAGTCAGCATCATTAAAAAGAATCTATTTCTGCCTCCCTGCTTATTAAGTTAGACCTTTCTCCCCAGAACACTGCTATTTATTTTATCAACTTGTTATATAAAAGCTGTTCCTCTTGGGGAGCGCTGTGCACACACACACACAGATAATCACTAATAAATTGCAAAGCTCTGGATTTCACAAATTAATTCTGGCTTTATCTTGCCAATCAAAATCTGCCAGCGAGTTTTCAGGTCCAGCCATCACATTTTTGGTCACACTAAAAGCAGGAATTTTCATACTTATATTGCAATTCCATATAATAAAGTTGATGTTTAAAAAATATTTGAAGTAAGCTCAAACGTTTGTACTTTTTGTATTTATAAAGGAAATGATTGCTATTTTTCTGGGAAATTAAGTTTGCACACCTACCCTAGATCCTAATTTGTTTCTATTTTCTTAATACCTATAAATTGTATTTGACATGTCTTCCTTTATTAAGCCTCTAAATTTGTCCCCAAGTAAATGTGTGTTTGTTTAAAGTAGTTTAACACAGTGCTTCAAAACCACTGGGGCTGCCAGGCCAGAATTTTGAACTTCATGCTCCCAAGAAATGTGTGGCCTTGACCTTGCCAAAACCCCCTGTTTTATGTTTAAATGGTCACAGATTTAATAATGGGCTGCAAAAAAGACTTGCCATTAACTACCTCCTTTACTTTGCTCCTAGTTAACAAAACATTTATGTCTGCAGTGGATGCTGTAAGAATTGAATCAGTTATCTAGGATAATCTGTCCACATGAGCAAATGGTGTCCCACTAGGTCAATAGAGAAATTAATTGTGGGATTCTTGTCGAATCCACATTGTTTCCTGGCGCAGTTGCAAGCCACTCAATTAGACACCTTTCAAGGCCTTTTGCTGGTCTAAATGTAGCTAATTGCTCCAGTTCTGGCTGGGGATGATTCATCTCCCAGATGTCTCGGAGCCCTCCGCAGCACTGCTCAGCAAAGATCAATACATACACCCAGCCCACAGGATATTCCTGTGAACAGGATATTTTTACTCATGCCTCCCTTTTATATGATTAATCCCAAACAAGGAAGGTCTCCTGAATCACGCTCTTGACACGGCAGCTCCTTTAGGTCTTGCTGGCTTCCCACACACGAGGGACTGGGCATGAATGCAGCCCCTTTGTCCGCGCTCTCCAGGTGCAGCACTATTCACACTTGAGCTTGACAGCACAACACAACAGTTTTTATTTGCCGGTCTCCTCTGTCAAGTATTCTTTTCTCTTGTGCCGCTTCCTCATTTGTCCATATATCAGTGGCAGGCCTGGCCAAATTGAAAATGAATGAAGCACAAAGAAAGACTGTAGTTTCCACAGTGACGCTCTATGGGAAAGCAGTGCACAGTTTGGTTTTTTTTTAGAGAGTCCTCAAAGGTCACTGGTAGCACTTGTAGCTGTGAGTCCCAGAGGGAAAGACCAGAGCATCTGGTCCACTGGTTACCAGCTTTCAAGAAGAAATGCTCATAAGCTGTTGCTTAAGAGCCATGGAGGAAAGGATTAAAAATATAATAACCCTGACATTTCTTCCCCAGCTCCCTTTGTAGATGAGTAAATTCAGGAATACAGGAACGAGGGAGGCAGAGGCAGCTTGGTAAGCCCTTCCCCATGGAGTAGGACACAGAGCTGTACGTGGGAGGTGTGTTCTCCCAGCCTTGGTGAGTGACTGCAACACGAGACTTTAACTCGATGTGGCGCAGTACCTTTGGCTACGTGAAACCTCAGCGAGGCCTCCCCACTCACCTGCCATTAGCCCAAGCAGCCACCGGATGTCTTCAGCGCTCCATGCCAATAGCCAAGGAACAGCATTACCCAGGAGTGGGAAACAGGTCTCTCAAGGATGGGGATACACGAAATGACACCTTGAAGATCACAACTCGCTCATCAAACCTGGGCTTTAGCAAAAACCAATGGCCAGTGGTTACACATTGATTGAGGAACAAGTTTTTGTTCAACACAGCGCTGGCTGTCCCTGGGACCTTCACTTACAGGACAGGTTGTCTGAGTTTCTCCACCAGCAAACTGATATCAGCATTTGCCTGATATCCCCCGCCTGTGGAAGTCTCAAGACAACTGCACAACGTCCAGAGAGCATTTGGAATGCCGAGGTCCCTACTCCAGAAGTGCACGGATCTCTGACAGGTACGTGCCCTGTCTGCTTCCCACTGTCCTCTGCCACCACAATGACTGAAAGGGGGAAGAACTGTCCACCCTTGAGAGCTGGTTCTCACCCAGCTCTGCACATGTGCATCCAGCTTCAGTAGTAAAAGGAAAAAAGGGAGGAAAATGAAGTGGATTTCAGTGATGTATATAAATACATACACCCAGCAACAGCTGCTGTAAGCACTGTTTGTAACATGGGAGTAGGCAGAGACCAGCACTGAGCTGGACACCACCACCCTGAACATGCAGAGCAGAAAGACAGCACCCACCTACTGTCTCCCTGCAGGCCCCTGGAGTGTGTCTGTCAGTTAATTCATTTCTCTCAATTTCTTCCTTTTCTCTCCTAGTAACCCCTCCTTTCCCGTTTTTCCTTGTCAATCCTCCTTCGTCTTCCTCCTCCATTTTACCAGTGGTTGTAATTCTGGATCGCACTTATACCATGGCTTCCCAGGATCAGTGCTGGGCACTAAAAATTCCTCTGTGCATCCTGAACTCTCTGAAAGAGGACAGAAAGTCTCTCTCAGCTGCCTGCTCATCCTTATCACTGCCTGCCTCCATGGCAGCTCACCTTGCCAGTTGTTACTGGAGATGCTTCAGAACAGCTCTCTGGAAGGAACTACACCAGGCTGCAGTCCCCAGCTCTACTGCCTTCCTGCCCAGGACATGTGCTGCCAGCACTTGGCTTAGGCACACCTGGACATGCCTTTTTCAATCCTGCACCAGTCAGGTTTGCCAGGGATGTGCTCAGATAGGAAAGGCTGAAGAGATGTAGCCCAAATACAACACTGAAGTAACACAGTTTGAGTAAAACACGGGTTTGGGATCTCCTGAGGCCTCAGCACAGCATATAAAGAAATTTATCTTTCTTATCAAAACTCTTCATGTGCTAACAACTGCATATTTGTCTAAGTGCTTTCATATGGCTGGGTCTGTCTGACACAACAGCCATTCAGAGCCCTGCTGACTCAGAACTTTCTTGGCGATTCCACTACCCTTGGATCAACTCTGCCTTTGGGGGAGATGTAACACAGCACTGAAAACAACCTACTTAAGGCTTGTCAGCTGTTATTGACTCCCTTGGTATGTCCATTCCATTCACTCAAAAATTGGTGCATCAGCAAAGGCCCCTTCACATTTCCAATCTTTCCTATACCATTGTATATAAGTCACCAGGATTATTTTTGTGGTGCAACAAATTAAATAAGCAACCTAGACACTTTTCTATGGTTTTCCAATAAATTTTTGCACTTTTAGTGAGGTGGTAAGCCTGCCTCTGGCTAGCAGATGCTCTATTTTCATTTCTAAAGAAGCTGAGGTCCCAGTGGCAGCGGACAAAGCGCTCAGAGCAGTGACTCCTGGCAGAAATA
The DNA here is from genome assembly GCA_013397865.1 of Struthidea cinerea. Taxonomy (NCBI): domain Eukaryota; kingdom Metazoa; phylum Chordata; class Aves; order Passeriformes; family Corcoracidae; genus Struthidea; species Struthidea cinerea. The sequence goes on from VZTI01005557.1 coordinate 562,619, forward strand.
CCAAGCAACTTTGAAATGTTTCCCATCCAAAAAGTCTGATATTTCCAGTGACCATTCTATGGTAACACCTTGAGAAGACAACCACGTAGTATTTTAAATCTGCAATCATATTTTTTTAATAATAGAATCATGGTTTTAGTATGTTATTGCTCCACTGTTATCAAACAGCAAGGGAAAAGGACTTCAGTGTGATACTCCTTAACGTGGACAGCAACTAATGCTAGGAAAATTGATGACGCAGTATCTCTTAATTATATTTTCTGGCTGTTTTTCTTTAATTATTTAACTTGTTCTGACTAATGATCATCTTATGCTTGTTTTCTTTACCACACTATCAGGTTTTCAGGCATTTTTTCTTGGTCTCTATTTCAGATGGAAAGCTTCAAGAGCTTTTTTTAGCGCTCCAGAAAATTAAACAATAATTGAGTCTTTTGTTTTTGCTTTTGAAGACTAAAGCTAATGAGAAGTAGGTCAAGCTGAACTCTGTTTTCCCAAGCATTATTCCTGAAATCTGTTAGCACCTTGTGTCTCTATTCTTCTCTTAGCACTACAGTGTTTACAAGCTCTCTACGCACATCCTCACATGCCAGTTACGCCAAACAGACCAACTCAAACAGGAGATACCATCCCCAAATTTGAGCAAGTAGTTCTTTGGGGTAGCTATTAAAAAAAAAAAAAAAGGAAAAAACCCAAAACCACAAAAAACTGAACATCACCCAGATCCACTAATTCACATTGTTTTTGGCTTACTTCCAGGCTATGTCTTAAGCTTTGAATAGGGATTAATGCAGAATACACACACAGAAGTTTATTATTCCACTGCTGCTCAGAGAATTTAATGCCAGAGAGAGCAAGGCAACACGTGTAAGGGGACAATAGCCCCTTATAACAAAATTTTGCAATTTAAGATGAAAAGTAGGTGTTCTGCTATGCTGACAATTGTAATCCTTGTTCCATCAAGCAGTGCTACAAATCCTTGGACGCCAGCACTGGAACTACACCCACGTACGATGCTGCGGGGCCTGGGTAACACAGCCATGGGGCTCAGCTGCTTCTGCTGGGAAACAGAAGCTCTTGGGGCTCCAGGGTCAGCAACCAGCCTGAGTTACTTCCCTGAGCTATCAGGGCTCTGGAAAGACATGGCTGCTGTCTAATGAATCCCGATGCAAAGCCATTTCAAGATCCAATCCCCAAAAGCAGCCCCTCCCCACATCGCTGTTAACCCTTTTGAGCATTCAGAACCTACCCAGGGGCTTTGTGGCTTTGATTTACACCTGTATTCAGATATAAGCTTGCCAGCAAAGATCCAAACATGCATCCTCTTTCATCTCTCCATTTCACCCTGACATTTAATTTTCCATCTCCAAAAGTTTATATGGATAAGCCAGAAATCACAGCAATGCAAGATTCTGATGGCACAGAACGAGGCTAACACCTGAGAGTTATGCTACTACAGGAGACCAGACTACACCAACATCCTTAGTGGAATAATCCCTCCTTAGGAACAGAGGGAAGCTTGAAAACCAGTGTTAAAGAATACACTTCACCATGGAAGTGGATATTCTGCTGGCACTCGATAACTGAGCCATAGAATGAATCCCTGTTCCCACAGATGGGCTGTGGATGGTCCAGCTTAGCCTGGAGAAACCACCTGCTGCCCTGAAGAAACAGCTCATGGCTGGATCTTCCTTGTTGGCCATGAGAAAACTGGGGAAGAGCCTGAGTCATGGGATACTTGGATAATTTTTTAGCCCCGAACCAACAGAAAACTGATTTGCAGCTGAAATCAAGTATTGATCTTGATCAATCAATCAAAAGGCACATGGAGGAAGGTCACACTGTCGCAGTTCACTAAACCTGCAATGCAAACAAACAAAGCTGGTCCCCTGGCACAGGCTCCACATACAAAAATCCAAGCAAAATTTTGATTGCTGCAGGAAGAAATAGAACACGATCATGGATTTTTACATAGTTAAGTTGACGAGATGCTCAGATAGCAGAACTACAGTGTGAATTATCATATAATTGATACTAACATGGTTATTATTCTTATAGCATAATTTGTGTCAATTTGTGTCAAGTCGGTGTTTCTTTTCCATTCTGTTGTAATTCCTTTTTCTTTCGTGAAATGTAATTACATTTCCACAAACGCCATGTCTGCAGAGGGAGCGTGCCAGAAAGCTGTCAGCCTTTTACTCGTCCTGCTGCGCTGCCAGATGCAGAATGCATTGATTTTCTGAAGACCATGAGGTGTCTCATTTTGCCCAATTCTCCACGTCTGGGTGAAGCCACACGTGCAGACATCAGCACAGCCAGTTTGCAAAGGTGGCAGCTCATAAGATCACTGAGTTCAGTTCCCTTCCACCACAAGCCACCTATGTTATTAGGCTAGAAAACAGTATTGAAAGAATGAGAGCTGCTATTTCCACAGCAGATTTCTCCAGACCTGCTGCAGCCACCTGAAAGGCAGGACTGCACAAATACGAGCAAACATAGCAAGAGTTTTGCCATTCCTGGATTCCTGTGGAACAAATCTGGAATTCTGCCGTGCCTTTTTCATGACAATGTTTTCGCTATCTTCTACCACCTGCCCCATTAGTAAGCTACCAGAAATGAGAGCCTAAGTCATCTTAGGGTAAACTTTGTTATTCTATATTAATGCTCTATAAATCAGTCTTGTTATAAATCAGGGAATGTTCATTAATCAATTCTCAAAAAAATATTTTATTTGGCTAAGAGTGTCAAATCGTGAAAGTAACAAAGCAAAAATTAAAACCATGTGCTAGAAGCGGGTTCATGACTGCATGCTTACGTCAACAAAGCCTCATAACTGCACAAATAATTACCATAGATCATGTTAACTTTCATTAAATAAAACCATGCTGAAAACCAGTAGTACAATCCTTATAAAGCACACATGTTTTCTAATACATTTGTGTACTCAGGACAGCATTTTGCGCTCAGTTAACTGCAAAACTTGGGTTGCATATGCGTAAACGTGGGCAGAATTTTTCCTGCTGGCTTTCTGTACACAGGCATACGAAAAATTGACTGAAAACCCCATTTCTAGTACTTTGCTCTGTAGGCAGAGCAATGTTATCCTCATTTTCAGACAGAGCAATGTTGCTGAGTGACAGAAACACAGGACTAAAGTTCAGAGATATGCAGACTTCACTCCTTAGCCTGTTACTACCCAGTTATTTAATCTTTGATAAAGCCATTTGAAACAAATATTTAAACCTGCCTGAGACCAGGTTAGTATGAACTGATTTGTCCATTAATTGCAGTCCCTTGACCGTGTACTACCTGCGTCTGGTTTCCTTAACATAAAGTTAGACAACACTATCTACATTTAGGAGAAGTCAATAATAAAGAGCTGTGCCAAGAACACGACAGAAGCAAATCCTCCCAGAGAAGAAAAGTTAAACAGCAAAACAACACATCGGTTCCCTGTGCAAGGTAACTCTGCCAGTGAGGGAGTATTTAGTTGGTATCATTGTCTGTTCCAGAGCACTAGAAAAGTGTCTGAAGAAAGAAACCATCACATTTGTCACACAGAAAAGTCTAAAGCAGATCTGACCCAAGAGCTGGGCCAACAGAACATCATGGTCACTTCCCTAGACAACAGCAAACCACAGGAACCACATGAGTTTCAAATTCCAGCCTGGGTCCATTTCCAGGCCAGTTTTCTTCTTTTTCCATGTTTCTGTTTACTGATATTTATATTACAGCAGTTCCTAGAGGTTCTAAGTGATATCACACTGCTACTGAACTAGGCAACGTAAAAAATAAATACAGCAAAATAAAACATACTGAGAGGATATCCAAGCAATTAGAAATTAAAGAAGACAAGACAGGAAGCAAAAGCTGTATCATACTCATTTTGCTTACCCCATGCTCAAGTCAGTGAAAATTGGAGAGAAGGTACTGATATGGGGCTAGGTAAAAATACTAAAAATAATTTAAAATTTAGTTGAAATTTAGGTAACAAAACACAACCAAGTGATCCACGTGTGGATCATCCAGGTGACAGCAAGCTGGGGTAACACAACTGTCACCAAGGCACATGCAGCCTGATCATCCAGCAGTGCAATTCTTTGCACTGTTCCTCTTGCTGCAGGGATGTCCTGGATGCATCCTGCTCACAACTCTAATGATTTCCAGTCACAGTAAGTATAAAAATGCATCCCTGGCCCTTAGAGCTGCAGAGAACACAGAAGCAAGCTCTCACAGAAAGGCTCAGAAGGCAGGGGGAAACGAAAAGAGTGAGCCTCCCGAAACTGCTGCTTCTAGAACATCTTCGTGTTTTGTCATTGGGATCTCTCGGGGCTGCTGGGGGCTGATCCATCACACTGGAAAGCCTAAGGCTGACTCCAAAAGGCAAAACTCCTGCCAAACACAGGGCACGGACACCTGGGCATCGCCTCAGCCTGTCTGTGCAAGTTTCTCCTATTTAAGTTTCTAGGTACTACTGGTTATCAAATGGGTGCCTGGTTAATTTACACAGCAAAGCCTACCCTGTGGTACTTTAAGCGTCTTAAACAAACACTAGCTACAAACTCTACAATGGGGCATTTACCAGGGCTTTTATATGCATTCAGTTGTGTAGGAAAAATAAAGAGAAAAGAAGATAATTTAAGCCTTGGCATGGATGGAGCTTCATCTCTGAACTTTAGCACCTGATGCTTATTAATCAGTTGTGGCCTGAATGTTGGCAGAATCAAAAAATATTCTGCCAGGATTCTAATCAGAGATAAGAACCAACTGAATCTATAGAATAAACTCTGATTCGCTGCACAAAATTCAGGTTATGCAAAAGCCTCTCCTGATCTGCAGCAGGACAACCCGTCCAGTGTTGGGGCAGGACTGAAAGCCCCTGACGTGCAGGGAAAACAAATGCCTGCCCTGTCACAGGCCTGGTGCACACAGCACCCATTTGCTGATGAGCTGCATTGATTCTGTGAAGTGTCCCATGAAATAGGCCTTCAAAGCAGTAAAGAAAAAACCCACCCCGAAAGAGGACAACCACTGTGAAAGCTACAGAACCTTCTTTGTGTCTCTGCTCTTCCCTCCGGGCCGAGGCCTTCGCCATGAGCGCACACAGCAGGATGGAGGGAAGCCGTGGTTATTCCCCGGATCCTGTGGGCACTGCCCTCATTCACCTGACTCTGTATCTGTGTTCTGACATTTCAGAGCCAAACTCACTCCTTTAAATCACTTGGAACTCTAGGCAGACTATTATGGCAGCAAGGTGCTGGATTAGCACAGCTACGGGCGCCCGATAAAGATCTCCATTACAGGGATGAGAGGAGAAGGCTTTGCTGAAAGTTTCCAGATAAAATAAGAAGCTGAATAATTAATCAAAAATAATTGAGTTTTATCTGCACTTCCCCCTTCCTTGCCTTTTTCACATTTTTTCTGAATTATCTTAAGATGGGTAGGAAAGGAAAGGGGAGAAAATTCCACAAGAAAAGAAGGAAAAAGCGAAATAATACCATCTCTAAGGGATGTTAAAAAGCAGAAAGCACCCAAGCATGTGCAGCCTAAAAAATCCAATCTGTCTCTGCTTGCTCATTCACACAGCTGCCTTCTGTGCAATTCTCCCCACACACTTCAAGTACATGACTAGAGATGTTGAACTTCACTCTCCCCTCACCCCATGGAAAATTGGATTTTTAATTAGAGGAAAATGTCTATTTTCCTTGAACATAGTAATTACATTTTTTTCCCCACAAGTCACAAAGCTCATTTGGGAAAGTTTTACCTGAATGTTTTTGTTTGCCCAAACTGAGAGGGAGGTTGGTGGTGGAGGGCAAGGGGGAAGTTCCTTCCTGCATTTTTATTTTGGAATAAAAGGCTGGATTTCCTGAAAATGTTGAGATACGGAGTGTGGCAAAGTCTGCAAATTACACTGAAAAATTAATTCAAATTACACATGTATGTTAATGCTTGGTGAACAGTTCCCTCCCCAAGGAAAGGGTTGGTCCATGGGATAAGCCAGCTCATTCTTCTCCTCCCTGAACCCGGCTGTAACTCTCCAGCTGACTCAAACAAAGCGCTTGTGTGCTGCATTGCTGGATGGTCGCTAATGCAGACATTCACTGATTTCACATTTATCCATCCGTGTGACCCTTCCTGAAAGCAGCCTGAGGCACAAGCTGAGGGGCTGCTCTAAAACCAAGATCAGCACGTGTTTTCAACCCAGGAGAAAGGAATTCAGTGACGGCAAATGCAGTCCCCCCAGTGCTAGATACGGCTGTATATATGACAAAGGGGGGAAAAAAGGTTCAGTCCAGACCACTTAACCAACAGAATTAGTCTGAATCCAACTTTTACTTCAGGCTGAAGTACCACACAGGCAACAAGGGCAAAAGGGGCTTGTTTCTGAAAACAAAGTTACTTACGGGGTGGACTTGCTTCATAATAATAACCAGGGCCACTGCAGGTTTGCAAAATACAGACAATTTTCACCTGTTCATTTATATCCAAGGGGAGCCCGTGCCAGTGGCCACCATCTGATGTTCCCAGGCATCAATCTGGTGTTCAGGACTTAGGCCTGCTCACAGAATAACTGAATGTATGTTTAATAGAGAATCCCATTAGCAAGGGCTTTATTAATGTTTTCCTTACTTACATGACTCCTGGAACTTCACATGTTCAACCACAAGTAATGAATGTGTTTTGGGAAGCAGATACTGCAGAAATGGTCAGGATATAATGATCCATAGGATGTGGGTAGCTAGGAGAATTGAAAAGGGGGAATTCAAGCATTCAGAATGTGAGCCAAAGACTCACTGAATCCAGCAGGCTTTGGATAAAATTTAAGGTTAGACACGTATCTTGCAAACAGTACAAATAAAAAGGGCAGAACTGATCCTACAAGGGAACAAACAAACAGAGATGGAAGAGCCCTTGAAAGGTGTTTGAGGGATGGAACTGTGATAGGAATAAAAATGGCATGGTCCTGGAAGAAGGTAAAGAAATAGTGGAGGAAGCTTGGCTGGATATGCTCAGCAGTGAGGATTCAGCAAACAGGGACACCAGAGGGGAAGGGAGATACATCCTTTGGTAGCTGAGCCCATTGCTGGAGCCACCTGCCAACAGCTCTGATGATGGAGATGGAGCTGCCCTCACTGATGCTCACTGACACGCCTGTTTCATTTTAATAATGAAAAAAAGAGAGTTATGGAAGCTTTTCAATCAACTGCACTTGTTTGAAAAGAAGAAAATGGCCACAAAGCATATTATGAGGGAAAATATCTTCCCTATTAAAAAGAATGCTTAGTTCAGGCATAAAAAGTCCTCAGAAACTGAGTTGCATCTGCCCTGGCCCTCTGTGCATGCTGCTAAATCTTACCCATTCCACTTCCACCTGCACCTCAACTCGGCTTCCTCTTTCCCACTGACTCCTCAGATGTGGAAACAATAAAGGAGAAATGAGACACTGCTCTTGTTTTCTGAACCACACCAGCTTCTCCTGAAGTTATTGGCGAGATCTATTTTTTGGCAGGAATAACAAGAAAGGTCGAACTGGAACACAGCTGCAGGTGTGCAGCTACAGCCCACACTGCTGCTTTGTGTGGGGATGAAGGGAAACATGGGAGGGTTTAAACTGTGCCTGACAGGCCAGAGGCTCTTTTATCTCTCCTTGAGGGGAACAGGTCAGCTGCTGCTCCATCAGATACATTTTTCCTGCTGATTTCTGGGCTGGGCAGCTTTGTGTTACAGCTGATCCACACACCTGCCCTTTTCTCCTTTGGTTTTCTTTGCATGTGGTGCTGGAAAAGCCAACAAGAGCAAACTATCTGAAATCAAAACCAAGTCAGCACCAACAAGAAACTAGAACAAGGGTTTGGTATTTTCACTAGCACAAGAAAACAGAGAAGCTCTTTATGCTCAGCAACAAAACAGGAGAAGTGCTGTGAGGAATGAAGAGATACTGACATCTTCACTAAAACAAAGGACATTGACTTACATTTTGCTGATGTCTCGCTTTAGGCCTTACAGATCCCATCTGGGACTGGAGCAGAACTTGCATTAAGCATTTGGGAAATTTGTTATTTGGGAGAGGCAAAACCTGAAGCACAGCAAGAAAACAGGACACAACTCTGCCCATATTGCTGGGGGCACAGCAGAGATCTCACAAAACCCGGTTCCATTTGATTCAATTTGTGACTGCAAAAATATGTATTTCCTCTCCACTCCTGCCTCTCAATGCCACCACTGCAGAAAGGTACCTGAAACAACTTTGCTCCCAACAGTTCCCACTCAGACACCAAAAAAAGTGGCTGCAATATAAGAATTCAGTTCTGGGGGAGGGAGGGAGGGAAAACCCCCCTCAAGCTCTCCCAGACAGCAAGTGAACTTCTCCTGCTGTGCTTTTGGACTGGTGAATAGGACTGAACACTTTGGGAAGTTCAGGCTACTTTCTTTATTTGCTTCAACAGGCAAACAAGTCAGAAAATTCAGCTTTGTTTCTGCCCCGAAAGCCTGAAATTCAGACTGAAAGCAATAAGGGCACATCTGTACTCGTGGTGCACACATCATGGAGTGGGATCTGCCAACCAGAAGCATATCCTGGGGAGGATATCCAAGTCTCTTTGTAAATGTTACCCATCATCTTGACATCAGGCTTCAGCTCCAGAAAATCTTGGCCTTAAGTAAAAATTACACTCCAAGCAGGTGTACATCAAGTTTCTTTCCAGAAAAGCCAACTTGAAAGCATAAATAGGCCAGCTCTGCCTTAACCATTTGGACAGTGACTTCAACACAGCTACAAAGCAGCATTATCCAAAATATCAACTAAAATATTATATAAGTACACAGACGGGACTGTCGTGCTGTGCCTTCACTACAAGTCCCACCAAACTGCCCTTTTTGTAAGTATTACAAGTAAGCTTTTAATTCCTTCTAGTTCCAGTACTCATTGCTATGATCAAAGAACAAATGTTGTCTCTCAGTTATTTAAATAACCCTTGTTCCTGAAGAATTCATGTCCTCAGAAGCTACCACACCTTTTCTTGGCTGGGGAACCAAGGCACAGACTTGTGATTTGTCCAAGGCCATATAAAAAAAGATAGTAATAGAGGGAATTTATGTCATGGCCAACATCTGGTGTAGATTATTTACAAATAAATTGGCTCTCTAAAAAAAATAAAATAATAGTTTTTAAGTTTGTTTACAAAGTTGCTGCATGTTGTTCCCACTATTTTATTACGAGCACATGGAGTCATGCTTCCAAACAGCAGCATTAAAAATAGACTAGGATTCACGGTGGATGAAATTCAAGCTTTGGTTTTGATAAGCATCCAGAAGTCGGGATTAGCCAAACTTCTCTGGTCAGCCAAGAATTTATAGCAAGACATTTATTATGGAAAGCTAGGGTACGAGAAACCTAAACAGAAGCAAGCCAGAGCCTTCCAGACAAACCCATCTGCCATGTAAAGGTATGTCACTGATACCTTGCCACCAAAAGGCAGCAGGGAGAATGAAAAATGTCTAAGCAGTTTGATCTGAAGTAGTCAAAGAATGTCAAATGTACTTTATTACCCACAGCACCGAAGTACAACAGATTTTCAGATGAGGATGTTGGATAAGGATCTGCCTTTTGCATCAACACTAAATTTTCCCTCTGGAACAGCCTAGTTTGTCAGGAGAAGCTTGAAACCTTGTAAGTCTAACAAGGAGTGATCTCTGAGATGTCCAGCTCTGTTCCACTTCCATTCATTGCACAGGTAAGCCCCCAAAAAATCCAGCTGAGGATGTTCACTGCTTATACTGGATTGAGTTACACTTTGCCATCTGAAGACACTGGCCAGGTTACAGACGGAATAAAGGAAGAGTATCTAGTATGTAGGAATTCATTTAAAAATGCAGATTTAAAGAATGAGAGCACATGGAAAAACAGTAGAGCTCTGACCACACGACATCTGCCAAACCCAGGATTCTACAGGAAGGAGATCATAACTGGAGAGCTTTCCTGAGCATGAGTGGGTGACCTTCACAACATAGCATCAACTGGATGCTTGCATTTTGATTTTCCATTTGATTTTCAAGCAGACAGCAAAGGTGAAATGCTCAAATATTAACTTAAAAAGCTGGTAAAACATGGCTTACCCCAAACCTCACTGTGTGCAGTTTCTGGGGATTTTAACTACCTGTCTGCACATCTGTAAGAAATGTGTGAGTTTACCTTGGAACCACAACCCTCTGTTCATAAACCTGGAACTAAGATGTACTGAAACAGCTTGCTGTCTTTTTAGGACTCTAACATTTAATCCTGTCAGACTTCTGCAGACCTGGAAATGGCTGGACCTGTTTCTGTCACAGCCAGGAAGGATTACTGCATTCTTTCTCCTGAATTATTTTTACAGAAACTTCAGTTCACCCAAACTAAAGTTGAGGACCTTCCTGTGAGTTGAATATCTGGCACTTTAAAGAATAAGGCAGATTTACCCACTCAAAACCAGAATACTGATACCAGACTGCAGCCAGATGCTGTTCTGAAATATTTAAGCAACAGGGTAAGGATCTCTCATAATCACTTTCCCTTGCTACTCTGTACCTCCACATGAATTTAGGACTGAGATTTTCTTTACCTGGCACTGCTGCTTCTGGGATTTTTTCCCACTCTATATCCATTTCTCTCCCATCATCACCATCCACATCACAGCAGATCTTGCTGCTTCCAGAGTTCTTATTTGCTGCAGATCCTGCTTTATCAGACTGGGGCCAAATCCACACCAGCTTGTGCATTATGTGATCAAACTGGTGCAAACCAGTGATGCTCAGAGGGCAATTCGCCAGTTGAAGTTGAGGCCACTTGTTGGCAAAACAGGGCCAGGCTTTGAGTTTCACGTTTTAGAAAGTGTTAACTTCTCAAAACTGAGTGTAACTTAATTCCCCCCTCAGATGATCTGTGGTCTGTTCAATACAGTGAGAATAAAGACAAATGAGTTTTCCTTCACCTGCTCTTTTGCCTCACCACAAAGGTACAGGTGTTCCTGTCAGTCTCAAGGCCTGTGGGACAAAGTCAAAGAAGAAGGGAACTTAAAGCTCTGTTTATGAGGAGTTTAAATTTGTTATAAAAGTTGGTTCTGCCCACCTGGCATCATTTAAGCAAACAGGTGAATATCACTTGTTGAAAAATAATGGGCTTGAGTCTCCACTCAACTCTAATGGATTTACACTGTTATAACTCTGAACAGACCCATGGGATGTTTATGCCCTACAAATAAACAGAAGTAGCTTTTCTTTCAGCAAATACAATCTGTTTTACCCTAATGATTGATGTTTCCACCACTGAAGGAAATCCTAGTCCTACTTGGCTAACCCCAGTATTAGTCAATAATAACTTTTAGAGTATTCAGCCAACCTTCTGGGAAAAACAATATTATATATGTGTTTTGCCAAGGCAGAAGTCATAAGCAAAAATATTGGACCAGCTGACATAAATTAGCACAGCTCTATTGACAGAGGTTGCACAAACCAGAAGCTCTGCAAGAGAAAAGAAATAATAAGGAAACTTCCCTACTAGTTATAGGAGAACAAAACTGATGTTTCAATTACCATATTATCCTAAATCATTGGTAACAATAGTTGGGATGATTTCAGTTCTTTCTGTATTTTTGTTTTAAGAACACAAATTCCCACAGCTGATTTGAAAAATAGCTCCACGTAATACGCACACAAGAAAAAATCAAATCTGCTTTTAAGGTAAAGAGGCTCTAATTCAGTTTTGTTACCAGAACAGGACTCTGAGGTGGCATGCATGAAATTCAGCTTTTGATATGGTACTGAAGGCTACAACAGATGATGTTGGAGAAGACCTGGCCAAATTCTTTACTCAGCTGCTGCAAATGTCTTCCCAAATGCCCAGTTTTGTGTGAAAGAAAGGACTGCTCGGTCCAGATGTGGCCAAAAGGTGTCCATGGACAAGACCTTTGTCTGGAGTCATCCCAAAGCAACTTTATTGAATTCACACCACACAACTGGAGAAGTGAAAAAATCAAAGACAAAAGCACTTGGCTTTCATATATCAATTAAAAGAGAAATTATCTTTTTCAAAAAGCCATCTCCAATTTCAGAAAAAGAAAAAAAAATATATTTTTCAAAACACAGCCTGCACAAAAGCAGCAATCTTCATTTATGCCTAACAAAGAGGTTGTGGTTCAATGTGCCCACCTTTTAAAATCTCTTTATTACAGAAACACTCCTTTGGGTTGATTGTAGGACCAACAGCCCTACAAGTTACCCAAAGAAGATCACATCAAATTTTTGTGCTGATAGAAATTTGGCAGATAGAAGGATAAAGTGTTGGGGGGCAAATCCCCACCTGGAATAAATGGATTCCTGTGCACTGCTGGGCTGTGCTGATCCCAACCAGCCGATGCTCCGGCCCTTTGAGACTCCACCATTGTTCCCAGTCAGCCCAGCCGGTTCATGACCCTCCTTGCTCTGACACCCCATAAACTTGAGCATTTCAAAGGAGCAATGACCCTAGCAGCTTGTCTACTGTCTCTGATTACCCCAGGCCAACCCACAGCTGTTCCTCATCAAAAAACTAAAGGAGTAAACCCTCCTAATAGCAACCCGAAAACCTAATGGGCATTTTTCCACTCTACTTTGCATATTTGAGTGCTGATTTGCTTATCTCCCAGCCAGTGCTAATTATAAAGCTATTAACCTCTCTGTGAACTTCATTCACATCATAACCTGGTTCCTTTCCCTGCTGACATGCAAAGGCATGAGGAGTACTCAATTTAAGAGGTGGAACATTCATCATGGGAAATGCTATTACTGGGATACCTTGTCCAAAACCACTATCCACAGTTTCTCTACAGCTGAAAAATCATATTGAAGTCAAAGACTTGCTGGTTTGTGGTCTACTGAAACAATTTTAAAACTACATTTATTTACAACCCTGCTTATCCTGCTCACAGTAAATAAGATGAAATAAGTGATGTCGCTCTGTCAATAGAAAAACTTGCACACCAGTAATTTTGTCTCTTTAAAACCAGGTAAAATAGGGTTAGTTTGTAATCCTCTTCTGACCTGTGACAGGGAAATCCCTACTTTCTATATACACACAAAGATGTCAAAAAGCAAACGCTGCAGGTATAACAAATTTGGCAGAACCACTTCTTACCTGGCAGGTGGATCAGCCAGCAGAGAATGTGTGCCTCCAGGAGAAGACTCAGGTCTCCAGGAGAACTATCACTGCTGCTGGCAACAGTCACCTGTTTCAGTTTTGGGAGGCAAGAAAAACAAAACAGCCTTTCTGAAGCACAAGTCTGACATGAATTTCATTGACATTCACAGAAATGCTTCGTGTTAATTTCTGTGAGCTTTGGATCAATCCCCATATTTGGCAACTGAAGGGATGCTCGTGCACTGGAGATAGGAGTAGCTAAAAATAAATCCAGTAACAGAACTGATAGTCTCTGCTTGTGTGGAGGCTCCTGGCAGAAGTGTTGCTGAGAGAGAATATGGTCAGGAAGAAACATAAAACAAAGGTTGACATTATTTTTCCTTAGTAGCAGCAAGATTTTTAATAATGTGCTCTTGAGCATACCTTTAAAAATAGAGCTCTTTTTAGGTTTGCTCACCTAAAACTACAGGTAGAGGGCACAACAGACAAATCCAAGCAACCAAACTATGAATTAGTGCAAGTTCCTGTAGTACCTGAGCCAAAAAGTTACTGCAGAAGTTTGATTTTGGTACCTGATGGCTCAGAAAGTCCAAAAATCACAAGGAGAGAGCTACAGGGTTCTACCTCCCTATCCCCAAGTCTCCAACACACACATGGACAAAACTGCAGCAGCTGGAGGCAACACACAGCTCAGACTGAGTTTTGCCCATGGTGAGGAAATAAGCTGGCATCAGACACCACCAAGTACCCTAAGGCTTTGCCAGAGCTACTGACTTGCGTGCAAAGCACTCAAAGGCTGCTCTGCCACACAGCAAATAGAGCCGGAAAAATGACATCTCTGCTTGTAAAATTCAACCACGTGGATTAACTCAGATATATTTAAATACTGCAGCATAACCTTTCGTATCAGTTCAATTTTATTTTCAGATGGTACCTCAAACACCTGGATCTCTTACTGCATTTCACCTAAGGAGAAAGAAGAGAAAGGAGGATTCAAGCAGAAATCTTCTTAGCCTCACTCTGCTCACAACAGAGGTGGGAAACAAGTGCAAGAAAGCCTCTGCTTTATTTGCACAGATACAGACACGTCTTGTTGCTCTCCTGCAGCACCACGGGGGAGAAAAATCCAAACTCAGCAGCCAAGAGTTCCTGAGCACGCTGTGATTAAGGACACCTAAGGTTCGAGAGAGAAGTGAAGCAAATATAGAGTAGCAAGCACCCTTCCCACTGCAGCACACAGTTAGGCAGAGAAGCAATGATAAGAATCTGCAGAATAAGGAATCAGCTTCTCCTCCCTTCCGGGCTTCCTATGGAAAACCCTCACAAGTCACCAAAGTCCCAAGGATGGTCCACAGAGCACTAGGACGACTTCCCACCTGGATGTGAACCCAGGACTTAAATCCAGATCTATTGTTCCAGAGAAATCTGGTTAAAATAAACATGGCAATACCCTCACTCGTGTAAACAATCCAAGTTGTTTGTATGTCAAGTTTGGACATTCATGTCAGCTGGTCAAGGGCTGCATGCACTGATTTGCTCTGTGGTGAAATCACAGTAAAGCAATAAAGCTGTGTAATGGGGGTTTGCTGGATAGACCGGAAATGCAAAATTTTCTTTTAATTTTTTTGTAAATGAATGAACAGAAGAAGTTTCAGCAGCAAGCCTGATGCAGGCTGAACTTCTGCAAACCTTTGAAGAGAACACTGACAATTTGTATTTCACCTTTTGAGGGGAGGCAGGAGAAAAAGGGAAGAGTTAACGATTTCTCCAAATCTTTTGCAAAATGGTTTCTTTGTGGAGGGTTTTTTGGGTGGATTTTAATTTTTTAAATTTTTAATTACAAATTTTTCCTTTTCAATCCTCCTCTTGCACTTAAGGGGTGTTCCAAGACTTTTATTTATTTCTTTTTTAACCTGATTTATCAAGAACTGCTGATCTGCTGAGCCATGCAGATTAGTAAGGCAATTCACTAATGAATTCTGATCTTTGTCCAGTGTGAGAGCATATTTATGCATGTAAACTCTCATATATAGCTATATTAATTTACAGCTTATTTAATGACTTGCATGTATAACTTTTAAAGCCCCAATCTTAATCTGATGATGCAACTCCAGTTCTTATAAAAGACTGGAAGGCATGCACAGAAGGCTGCAGAAATCCAAAGTCCTATTAACTCCCACCGAGCTGTAAACCTAAAATCCTGTGCTGTCACTACAGAGACTCCGATCTTGGAGACCCTGCAGGAAACAGGGCACATTGTCCAGGCCATCTCATTCCTCACGGCCCTGCACAGCCTCTCTGACAGACTACAGAATGCAGCATTTCTTCCTCAGCAGTTATAACTCAGGCTGTGGAGAAATAGTGACCTCTTCCACTGGGTGATCAGGGGCAAAAGAAGCCCAGCTTGGTTGCATCAAATGCAAACTTTGGGGTTTACAGACAAAGTAAAAAAAAAAAAAAAAACAGTCATTCCCCATCAGCCTGAAGTGTTGGACTTCAAATCATTTTTGCTTTAAACCAGAAATCTTAAATTTTGTATTTGATAAAACTAAGTTTTCCAGAGGAATTTGTCTGTACTTACACTTCTCTTCATGTGTTCAAAATGCTTTGTACAAATTAAAAAGCCAGAACTTCTAAGCAGGTAAAACCTAGGTTAGACACTTCAGATTTCCAAAAACATAGTGATAAAGTGTCGCTGTTATGTCCGAGGCACATAAAGAAAACGACGCAGAGTCCAGGCTCATGAACAAGTGGAAGCCGAAGCTTTTTTTTAATAATTTTCTGACTACTTTATAGGATAGATTGCAAAAAGTGTGTTGAGTGGCAATAGGTAATTGGTTCCTCGGCCATCCACCCCTTGAGAGGATTGGCCAAGTCTTAAGAGACCTATTCCACAATATTTTCAAAGTTAAAGCCGTAACAATCTTGCAAAACAGATTGTGGGTGCAAGAAGTTTATGAAACTGTGACCTTGTTTAAAATAGTTTACATAGGAAAGACAGTCTTCTCACAGAATATTGAGAAAAGGCTGGAGAATTTCTCTGGTTCTAGCTTTTTAGCACCTACAATAAAGCACTAAAAAATTTTCAACATCTCTTCCATCCACCCAGTACTTTTAGCCAAGGTTATTTACCACTTTGTCCCAACTTTACAGAGAGTGCATGAATTCCAGCAAATCTGTGATTCATTGCAGTAACTCGGTTTTGTTCAACGAGCACTTCAACTGCAGACTCAAAGACATGCTAAGGCTTGAACCCAGAATGGAAAAAACATTATTTTGTTTTCCTAAAAGTAGAAACGGAATTCTATACAGAGGAATAGTGCTGCAATGCCTATGAAACACAGTATTTTATGCAGATACAGTCAGGTAGAACACTGCCCTGGGCTGAAAGACCAGGCTAAGTTACCATAGCAGCGGGAGGGTGGAAGGAAACGACTGGTGCTGCGTTTGCAAATTTGAACTGAATTTAAACCCTTGGTCAACAACATTATTTACCTGACTGTGCTGATCCCAAGCACTGTACTGGGACAACAGTGGGTGTTTTCATTTGTTTGGTTTTTGCAAGAGCCTTACCCAGCAGGGAGTGGGGGAGACCAACCCTAGAGGTGTAGAACAGGCAGCTCCTCCGGAGGCAATGCTGACAGCGCACACCGACCTTCTGCTGCACAGGAATTGGTTAGAGTGTCCCTGCTCTCCTGGAGCAAAGCTGCCACAAAGTCAGGATGTGAAACCCCTCAGCTATCTGTCAAGAAACGTTTGGAAGAAGCGCATTTTGGAGTCAGGCTTGGGCCAGGCAAGCAAAAATGGGAGAAACTTCAAATACTGTAAGAGTCAGGCAGCAATGGCAGTGCTGAGCACAGCTCAGCTTGGGGCTTGTTTTAACTACAACTTGGGGGTTTTGCACTACAGATTCGTGGACAAAAACAGCAGCCTGTACGGTGGGGAAGTGACAAGGAGGATAACAGAATAAAATGCTGGAATGGGTTGGGTTGGAAGGGACCTTAAAGATCACCTTGATCCAATCCCCCTGCCATGGGCAGGGGCACCTCCCGCTATACAGATTGCTCAGAGCCCCATCCAGCCTGGCCTCGAACACTTCCAGGGGTGGGGCAGCCACAGCTTCTCTGGGCAACCTGTGCCAGTGCCACCACCCTCACAGTAAAGCACTTTCCCCTAATATCCAATCTAAACCTTCTCTCTTTCAGTTTGAATCTATTCCCACTTTTCCTGTCACTGCAGGTTCTTCCAAAAAGTCCCTCTCCACCTTCCTTGTAGGCTCCCTTTAGGTACTGGAAGGCTGCAATCAGGTCACCCCTAAGCTGACTTTTCCAGGCTCAGCAAACCCAATTCCCTCAGCCTTTCCTTGTAGGAGGGGTGCTCCATCCCTCTAATCTAAGAGGTTAAATAGAACTTTTTTTTAAAAGGCACATTTCATTTTGCTAGAGATATGTTTCACACACAAAATCATACTAAAGGTGCATTCCTCAGCTCAAATACAGGCATCTACAAGGTGTTTATCTCAATGCTCCCATAATTACAGCAGAGGACAATAACTTCTAACTCACATTTCACCTCCAAGACAGAGAATCAAAACAAGTCAGATGTGTTTAAGTATTGCCTATAGCTCCTATTGATGAGAAAGGGGGCCCAAGGGACGGGATCAGCTGTGGAAATACCTGAAGGTAGGCAGGTGGAATTCAGTGGCACCAAAGAGTCAGCACTGTTCGCACATGCAGCAACTCACAGTTTGCACAGGTCAAGCTCCAGATTTCTCCTCCTCCACAAAAAAGACAGGATGATTCAATGTCTTTCCAGGGGTACCGAGCATTCCCTGCTCCCCTTCAGACTGGTCCATACACAGCTCCTCAGCACACCACTAAGGCAGGTCTGTGGCTCAGGCATGGTGTCCTTGCCCCAGGATCTGGGTGAGGATTTGGCTATCAAAGCAGTAATGTGCCAATAGCAAAGGAAGTTTAAAATGCCATTGGACATAGAACAGATTTAGTTTTTCCCACTTAGCTGTAAATACCAAAGCAGGGTGTGCAATTCAAACAATGCCTTCTCATTCTGAAAGGGTTTAGGCTGAAATTTGCTGTGTCCATGGAAACACCAGGAAAAAGGATTTCAAGTGAGATTTCCACTTTCTACCACTTGCTTTATTGACTCTTTTCACAATGCATGGGTTGCTGTTGGGTTTGCTCGCAAAAAACGACCTGGGCTAAATCCCACCTGTCAGGCAAGCACAGCAAACAGCTTCTCTTCATTATCCTGCTCCAACCCCACTTTGGAGTCTCACGTGGAGGCAATAAATATTCCTGGATTAACATCCAAGATACAGGTGGGTAGAATAGAAGCATGCACACCTTACCCTGAGAATGGGCTGACATAGTCCATGCTTGGGATGGCTTTGTTAAAGCAGACAGCAGGGTAGTTGGAAGATGAATAATTGAAGAAACAGCTTCTTTAATATGATCCATGGGCAGCATGTGGTGCAACTTTCCCTCTGTTTCCCCCTCCCCAACAAGAATTCTTCATATCAAGCTGGTTTGGTGCTAAGTGCACATATCTAGGAGGCATTTCTCTCCAAAATTTGGATCCAAACACACATCAAAAATAACAGTTCATCCGTCACGGTTGGGAAGCATGTATGACAAGAAAATATTTGCTTTGCTCTGGTTTTGTGTTTGGTTTGCTGACCGCTTATATCAAAAAGCTAGAACAGCTTTTTCATCTTGCTGTAGTTTAGAAACATTTATAGGACAGATGGTCTAAATTTGTGGGTTTTATAAACTTAATGAGAATGTAAAAAAAAAAAAAGGCGCATATGGGTGCAATATTTCTGGGGCTTCTTTGAGCTGGCCAAGAAGTAGCCCACTGCAGAGGGGAGTAACAATTTCATGGGGAACTCATTCCAAGGTTTACAAACGACTGAGAAGAGGGACTGCCACAGGCTTTCTTCAACCCAGTGGCAGTTTCACTTGCACTATGTGGTATAGGGAAAACATACATTTATTTATTCTTCCCAGCAAGCAATGTTTCTTGAACTTTGCCTTCACATAACTGCTAAATGGGCTAGCTGTGGTAGCTCAACAAAAGGCACAGGTCATGCTCCATCCTCTGTCCTGAAGACTTGCTCTTGGGGCTCCTTGCTGGGCCCAATAAAGAGTTTAGCTATCAGTTCCTCTAGGATGATTATATTATTTTAGTCCTACGTGCAGCTCTCTCTTTCTCCAGACACCACCATTTAAACAGGACACTGACAGTGCAATCTGGCCTTGAGGTCAGACCTGAGCATGGGGAGTTGGGAGATCCGTATGGAGGCCCTGGTCCCACTCCTGGCTCTGTCACCACTTTTGGGCAGTTCAGCATGACTTTTGTCCTCAGGTGGGCTCCAAACAGAGCCACCATGAGTACACAGCGAGGAAGGGGAGTTCTCTCTTCAGGGAAGAACCAAGTATCCCAGTATCCCATCTCCTTCTCCACATACTCCAAGAGCTGGTGTGTGTAAGTGTCCCTTAAAGGGAATAGATCAGTGAACAGAGAAAAATCAACCTGTAAGGTCAGCTGAGAGCCCTATTTCCTCACTATGAAACTATGAATAACAAGCACCATCTTTTCAGGCTCTCAGTACCAGTCAGGCTCTCCATCTAAAAGCTTAATCTCACCTGAAACACTTCAGATTGAAATAAAGTAGGTTGAAGATGTTTTTGTGAAACAACATCCTTGATATAAGACGGATAGTAAGAATCTCCCACTAGGGAAAAATCCTCCTCCATCCAGCTCCCTAGGCTGAAAAAGCTAATTTAAAGATCAGCTTCCAGTTCTCCCTTATGTGAGTTACTAAAATAGTCACGAACAAAGTGTAATCCATCAAAACAAGCTCCATTAACTTAAGACCTCAGGTTTTACCTTGGACAGTCCTCTTCCAATGAAACACACCAGGAGGTATGAAGCTCAAATTATTTTCAGTGAAATGTTTCAGAGTGTTGGCACATAAGCTGTCATTTTTAGTTTGTGCATAAACACAGCATTAAGAAAAACCAATTCTCTCAAACTTATTGTCTAAGCCCCTTTCTAACCTTAGGCATGCAGTGTTTCATTTTACACCCAGCTGCTGCTTCCAAATTATTCTTCAGGGTTCTGATTTTTTATATTTTTCTCTTTAAATGTGACAGCTCAGACTATGGTCAGGTGTGAAGGAACTGTGCAACACTTTGAGGAAATCTTGAACAAATCTTTTATCCCACAAATTTCATGGGGAATTTAAATGAGCAGGGCTTGCAGACTGTGCAGGCCTTGCTTTAGCTTAGATTTCAGGCTCTCTTTTACCAATCAGCTGAATTGAAATCTCACTTATTAACAAGCAGAGCAAAAGCAGCACAGGGCAGTGCTGTGCTCTGGTCTGACCCCCAGGATTCCTCTGCACATTATCAGCTCGAGACATGATTTCTGTGTGTACAAAGGGCTTATTCCCAACGATAAGTCATCTCGAGACAGGATCCAACAAAATCCAGCTACGCTGGGAGCAGAAGGAGGCTATGATTACACAAAATCACCTTTTCATGCAAGGCAGAAGCAGGCCTGCCCCCGCCCCCGGCTCCCTACCCACCCCCACCTCCCAATAACTAAAGTTCTCACCAAACGTTCAGCAAATATTTGGACAAACAGCCAAGGACTTCTCAGAACATCAAATGATTATTAAATCTTAAACTGTACTTTCCAAAAATAATTTTCTGCTGCTGTTGTTTGTTTGTTTGAAAGGAAGGGTAGTAAAATCCACAGATGTGTACAGTCATAAACCTTTAGATGAGACTCAATTTCCTTGATGTCTAACGATAAAATCCACTAATAAATGTGTACAGATGCAAAGGCCTATTTGTTGTCCTGTCAAGTCAGGCCATGTGGAACAAAAAACCTAAAAGCAACCAGGAGAGGAACTAATGATATAGGCTCGCCTCTGCCAAGATGCACTTACTGCAGTTCCTGTGACATTTAAGGAACATAATGATGGGACATTCCTTTTTAACTTTATTGTTTTGTCAAAAGCGGGGTTTTACAGCTGAAGATCACGTTCCCAAGATAGTCAATTAGGTTATGCAGATTTACACACACACTGTGATCTCCTTTGTGCAGCATGACCAGTTTCTTTGCTAACAATCACTCACATTTGATGACAAAGATGGGGCTGGTGTCAATATCTCCCATATAGAGCTGGATTTTTTTTTTTTTTAAATTTTAAATGCTTTCCATGAAAAGCTCTTTAGATCTCCTGGTGCATCAAGACAGCTTTCCTTTTTTTAATCTCCAGATAATTATTTCTGAATGTGCAAATACAGTTTTCAAGGAGAAAAAAAACCCACTCTCTGGAGTAACCAAACACCAGATTTCCGCAGTATGAAAGCCATTTTAAGGCACTGTGGTGTGCTTCGTGGTTAGCCCTGCTTCTACTTAATTAGGGCCCTAAGTTATAAGTCCACAGCTGCAGGAGAGCAGTAAATAGCTATTGCTGACTTCCTTATTGCCAATATGTACATCATGATTGTAGGGTGAAGAGCAGGGAGCATTTCGTAAACACTGCCTTGTGCAGCAACAGTACTTTGATGTCATAAAAATGCTGTTACATATTTTAAAGTCTTAATTGTGGTCCACTGCGGTGCTGTCAGCTTCCTGGTGGAGCACTAACCCTTTCCGTGATTTCTGGGGGATGCAGAACACTTCTTTGCAGGTTTCCTAATTAGCGCAACCTATCCTCGCTGATTGCAAACCACCAAGCCCCCCTATAGCACATGATATCCATGCTGGGGAGGGAGAGGAGAGGGGGGAAGGGAAGGAAAGGAAAAATGTCCCCCCCCCCCCCCAGTATGAAGGGCACTTGCCTGCTCCATATTGTTCTGATTAACAGCATCCGCTTGCTTACTGTTAGGAACACAACCCCACTAAACACCCTGGCCAGAAACCCCTTAATTCAGTGCCTCCAAGACACAGTCCCCACAGCAGTGGTCCCAAATAACCCTCCATCTTTCACCAATCCTTGCTTCAATAGCTAAACAAACCCTCCCACCTCAGCACATTCTGGCTTTGTGCATGGACTCTCCAGCCTCTCTCTTCCGCCTGCATTCTTCAGGTCACCTGAAATTGAAAGCCTTCAAATTTCTTACCTAATTTTTTAATGCCCTCTCTTTCTTCTATGCCCACTGTTGCCATCTTAGTAGAATTTTTTTTCAACCAGTTCTCAGTGTTTTTGAGCCCCTTCATGGCTGGCAACTTCTGATTGCTACCCCAGAAATGGTGGAAAGCTGGCTGAAAAAGCCTCAAATCAAAACAAGCAAAGCTTGCCAGAGCAAAAACTCACCTGGTGTCAACGAAACCACTTCTGTTCAAACCCAGTGCCAAGCCCTGCCCTGGCTGCTGGGCCAGCTCCTCAGCGTGGTGGGACAGACACTGCAGTACCCAGCAGCCCTCCCAAGCTCCCACCTGGCATTAATCACTGGGTCTCCACACAGCCACCTGATTCTGAGCGCTCTCTCCTTGCCTGCAGGATCCACTCCTATGCTCTGGGCTTTGCAGGTTGTCTGCAGGACCACAGAGGTTCCTCCTGGCCTTCAGAGAATCCATCATCTGGAGATACCAGGCCATCGGCAAGTAAGAACTCGGCCTCAGAAGAAAGCTTTCAGGAGCAGACAGGACACTGAAGAGAAGGACTTAGGGTCCAGTCCCAGCTCTGCTGCCCCCCTCATAAGCACACAGACATCTTTTCCCCTTTCCATACTTTTCTCCACATGTTTCCACAAAGGTTACAGGAGCCACGAAGAGCAGCTCTTCTCAGCACAAGGTATTTGGCAGGTGTGGTGGGCAACACATAGAGGATGGCACTTGCAAGCTCACATTCTATTTCATGTCAGTAAATAAAAGCCACCTAATTCCCACTTAAGCTGAGCAGGCTGTCAGGAAAAGGTCCAGGTTCTTCCCCTGTTGCCAGCAATCCCTTCAGGGATCAAACATCACCTGCAAACAGGCTGCTGACCTCAGGTAGTCTTTTTAGACATCCTTGTAAACAGAAATAAAGAACAATGCTAGGAACCGCAGAGGGAGGACTCAACATCTACAGAGATGGGATTTGTGCAGTGTCCCTGGTAAAAACACCAGCACTCTGGAACTTGTCTTGATGAATGGGGTTGTCTGATGGCAACACAATGGGGACTGATGATGAAACAGTGACAAATGGGTTTCCTCCCGGCTGGACTCAGCTATTATTTGCCAGCTGCACAGTCTGTCTCATGGAAACATATTTTGCAACATGAACACTGAGTTCATGCAAAAAAAACCCAAGAGTCCTGTCTGACAAATGCAGCTCCCAGAGCAAGAAGCAACTGGATTAAAGGCACAGAAGAGGACAACAGCTGTCTCCAAGGGCATTGTAGACCTCAAAGAATGACCCAGCAAAGAGAGAGATGGCTTTAGTTTCTACAGCTGCATTTACCAAGTCAGCAGAGCATCTGAGATGCTATCCATCTGAGCCTGGATAGCTCAGTCTTTAGGTAAGGGGGTGGGGATATCACCAATGAAAGGAACTGCAGGGAAAAAAGCTGGCCAGGAGAAAGAAGAAGAGTAAAGACAAATTTAATTAACTTCACAGTAGGGAGCAACAAAAGGAAAGATATTTGCGAAGCCATTATAAATTGGCAAGGAAAGTAGGGGAAAACAGACAAATCAGTCACACAGGAGAAGAAAAGAGCTTTGCCAGAACTGAATTGTCAGGCCGTTTCATAGTGACACCCAACCCATCTGGTTATGCTTCAGTTCACGCTGAGTTTGTTGGGTGTCTGGGACTGCAAGCAGCTCTTCTAAAAAGTTACAGATGTCACCCCCAGAGCTGCCTCTGGGTGGGAAGCTCCCACCTGGGAGCAGCTTAAGATCCCTACAGGAACACAAACATCTCCCAGTCCAATTACAGAGTTTGAATTTCTGTTCTGAAAGGGCACACCAAGAACAAGCTAAGGGAACAGAGCCACCATCCAAATACCTTTTCCTTCACTCTTCACTGTTCTAAGGGGATTAAACAATATAAGGAATGCAGTGGGATAAGTTAGAGATTAGACACAAGTTTTAAAGTCCTGGTTAGTCACTTGGCACACAGTGGAATCCAAAGCCACACATCATTCCCCTGAAGAGATCCCATAGGATATCACTGATAGTATAGGAGGCACTCAAATGCTGCACCAGTAAACACAGCACAATGCAACAAAGCCCTGAAGCCAAGGTCTTAGGATCAGGTATACTGTGGGCTGCTTGGGGATAAATGAAAATAAATAAGAAACACATGCAAAACCCCCAAGAAACACCACCAAACCAACACATTTAAATAAATAAATAAAAGTTTTCTGCTTCATTGACTGGCTTTATGTTTGCATATCCAGCATGGCTGGATATATTTGCCTCAAGGCTCTTTTTGTTAGCCTATTAGAAGTTCACCAGAGAAACAACGTTTTATCAGTAAGTGCCAAACTACTGACTCAGAGCATAAATTGTCAGAGGTTTCATGCTTAAAGCAAATGGCTGACTTTTCTCTCATTTCTAAAATCAGATCGTTCCTGCTTCTGCCAGTTTCTCTGTGTCACCTATTGGCCACTTGCTTTGTGTTCTAAGACTTCTGTGTATTTCTGAACTGAGGCTTACAGTGCTTTTTGACTGAGTCTCTCTTGGCTGCTGTTTGTGAAGCTCTGGAGTCCAGGAATCAGTCTCAATTTCATAAAAACGTAGCATCAAGCATGAGAGGCCACCATACCAGCTGAAGTCTACAGCAACAAATAACCCTCAAAAACAAACAATTCAAGCCTCCCTTATGCTGTATTTTAAAGCCCATGCAACACTAAAACTGATTTAGCAGCCAGCGGAACTGGCATATCTTCATTCACAAAGCTGCACTGAGAGACATGTCCCTTCCACTTCCATCTTCTTCTGGGAAAGAAAACCTCCCAAAACTCTTTTATGGGAAAGACCAGTGACCAGTCAGAACCAAACCAAGAGCTACAAAAGCCAGGAATGCCAAGTGGGGCTCTACTGCACACTGTTTCGATGAATCATGTCAGAGATGGAGCTTGAAATAATTGTAAAACCATTACCAGAATCCAGATTATAAAAGGGTAAGTTAGGCAAGCTGTCCCTATCCACAGAGTAACTGGGGAGCAGTTTTTAGCATAACCAAAGGCCCACTGAGGCAACATGAACTCTTAGGCTCCTAAAGGGTCACGGCACAGTAGCTCAGGCAGTTCTATTTACACTGGATGTGAGTGGGTACTTACATACCCACCTACAGGCATGGACTTGTGGATACCCCCAAATTACTGACTGACTCAGGAGGCAGCATTTCTGGAAATAATGATTCAGTGCCATGGGGTGGCTGCATGAATCTGTTCCCTCCCATCAAACTCAGCACAGACACCCGTAACCTCAGGTCTGTGGTATTTCTCTCTTTGGAAACATGCAAAAATGTTGGGAGTGTTCAAATATCTTTAAACAGTGTAGAAGATCTTATCTGCTGTGTTGCATGCAGCACCCAATGCTGGCAGGCTACGTGGAAATACCATTCCCTTGGATTTAATTACCACTATCTATGTTTGTTTCATTTCCCCACCACCCACCAAAAAAATTTAAGAACCAGTAAGCTCTTCATTGGCTTAGGTTTTACAACATTACCTTGGGTGCTTCTTAAAACAATACATGTTAATCTAATCTCTCAATGGACACTGATTTCTAAAACATTCACGATCCAAATTAATTCCTTCAAGTTCTTCCAAGAAGCTTTCTTTTACCTTAGACAGTACAGGAGCATTTCCAGGCTGAAATCCCATTCGTGTCCTAGATTCCTGACATATCCACAGTACAATGCCTATTTGTCAAAGAATGTGAAGTTCTGACAAATGCATGAATAGGAGGCATCACAAGGACTGGAGGAGGAAAAAAAAAGAAAAGAAAAAAGCAAAAAGCCTTAACTTCCTGAAGCAAACACACCTCAAAGCCCATTATTTTAGGAAGAACACAGTAACATCTGTCCAGTTCTAATAAGTAAGATTTAGGATGAGAATCTAATTTACGAACAAAAAAAAAAAAAAAGGTTGCAGTTACACCTGGGATGAATTTGGTTCAGCAGCCCACTTATCTGTACGTTAAAGTTAAATAATTCCCTTTAAACAGCAGGTTATCAAGCAGAAATCAGCAACACCTGCTATATTTGTACAATAACAATAACAAGCTGGGATGCCATTCATTTATGGTAAGAAGAATGCCAAGTTTGCCAAGATTTGTTTTGGCCGCCGGTAAATCTATGTCTAATAGGCAAGTGATGCATTTCATGGAAAATAAGCTGCACCTGGATTTGAGTCATACCTTGTCCCCTTGAAAACCTGTCATATCCTCCTACTTAAATGTCTCTGATACAATAAACACACGAGCATAAACAAGGCCTGACTCTTTTGCCCTGTCTCTCTCTTCATTCCAGACAGGAAACATAAACCAGCTAACAGCCTGAGATGCATGAAACCATTTCTAAAGCTACTTTGGGCCATTTGTTTAATGTCATCCAGGATCTCTTTTGTGCACTGGACAATTTTCCTACCATGTGTTTGCTTATTGTGTTACCTGCTGCTGCATTTCCATGCAGAGAGAGCCATGTAATAGAAACTGGAGCCAGCCTAGTCTTCACAGAGGGCGCCTGATCCTGCACCACTGAGGTAAATAGGAGCTTCAAAAGGGACAGATGGTGCAGGTGGACTCATAAAACGTAGCTACATTAATATTCTTGCAGTGAAAACTACGTGAAAAACATGGGAAAAGTTGTATATGGACTGGAATAGGTATCACATGGGAGATATTACATATTTGTTACCAGCCATGAGTTGAAAAATATCTTATATCTTCACTTTTAGGTCCCGGCATGAAGGAAGTGCATGTGGGTGACAGTGACAGCTTTGGAGGGGCCGTTGAATAAGGTGGCACGCAGGCCATTGTGAGCAATCCAGTCCCACATCCATCCCAGGCACACAGGAGGCAGGAGGGTGGGGAATGGGGCAGGGTGGTGCCTCAGCCAAGTGAGGAACTCCTGATGATGCCTTTCCCTGGTCTTAAAATCAAGAGTCAAACATGGTTAGAAGGGAAAAAGGGATTTTACCTTGGTATTTATTTTAAGGAGCCACGTGGTAGATGCACCACGTCCAGCTTGAATGCACCTCAATGCACACCGCAATGCCCCCCCACAAAGGATCTGGTATATCATTATAGGTCTTACTAATTAGCATATCTATCAAAAATTCCCCAGTGAGAGGCTCGAATGAGCCCCCCTCTCCAAGGAATCTTCCCCTGGATGGTTCTATCTTAGTTTACAAAATGTGTTCTGGAGAGGACCTTGGTGTCTGGTGTATATTGATCCCTAACTTCTAAAATGTTTCGTCTCCTAGCTTGACAAACAGGACCAAGGATGTAGGCAAAAAGCACTAAAGAATACAGAAGCTGTAAAAAGGTATAAAAGAACAGGCAAAAAATCATCATGGCATCACCGACACCTGCAAATACCTGCATGGCTCAGCTTGGACAAGTCACATCACTGCTCCCAGAGCGCATGGCAGCGGGGAACGCAAGGCACTGGCACTCCCACACCAAGATGCCAGTGCAGGAATGTCAGCAATGCTATCCTGAGTTTCTCCACCACAGTAACAGAGGTCGAGCACATATTTGATGCATGGAAGCCTTTTGCTTTGAAAGGCCCCATTCCCCCAGCAGTTAGAAAACCCCTCAGTAGTACAAGGATTGTTGCTGTATGAAAATTCTCACTACTATTTTAGGTTTTAAGTGTTTTACTGGCATAATTCAGCCAATTTTCCCCTCTTTGCCTGTCACGTGTCACATTGCAAGGCAGGTGCAAAGCTTGCAGAATTTCAAACTTTCACATTTAACATATTTTTCCCTTCATTTATACATTGACTTTTCCATACAGGATCTACGCATGTCGACACACCTGAAAACGGGTAACTAGATCCCTTTTCCACATTTAATGAGTGCTTCCCTCATTATTCTCCTTCCTGTAGGGCCACACAGGTAGATATAAAAGGGAAAATTAAAATGACTCAAAGTCACTTTAGTAATCCCCAGACCACCCATATCATTAGCGCTGCTCCTCAAGCAAATGCTCCATTTCAAGCGGTTCTATGTCACTTGCAATAATTTCGGAGCAAGACAGACCATAAAACCTCCTAGACCTGCTTGACAGAGGCAATGGGACTCTCACTATGGCACTCCAATAACTCAGCCTAAACACAGCAGCTCCCCAACAAATCACAAACACTGGTTAACACAGA
>VZTI01005557.1:591221-682788 GCA_013397865.1 Struthidea cinerea
AAGGATTTTTCTTAAACTCTCTGGCTCATTCCTCAACTCCATTTTCTTTCTCAGACTCTTCAGTGGGTGGAAAGAACTATCAGACAAAACCAGTTTACTGAGCATTTCTGAGAAGAGATTGCCTGGATTGGGGTTGTGCCTGTATGCCTGACTGCTGAAGTAATGTCAGGGCAACCAGGGAGAACATGGTGACCTGGAAAAAAGCCTAACCCTCGGGAAGGGAATGTGGGTAGTGATAACAGGGTTAGACAAGGGACAGAAGGGAAATGGAGGGTCGATTTGCTGATGTGTGCATGTTCAGGCAAGCAGTATGGGAAACGAAAAGGAGGAACAGAAAGCATCAATACATAATCAAAATTATAGGTTAGTTGGCATAACATATAATGGAATAACTCATATGACTGGAAAATTAACATTGAACATATTCAGGAATAGCAAGCAGGGGAAAAGAAAGTCTGTTCAGAAACAGAGTAAACAGGGTAAATTGCTGGAAGACTGGATAAAACAGCAAGGAAAATGGTAAGAACCACAGATGCAGTTTGCTAAATCCTAAACTTGGAAGGTGACGATGAAGAGGCTTCTTGTCCCCCCAAAATTCTACTGTAAGATTACCCAAAGGGGGATTTAAGGCATCCTGATATCCTTTGTAACGTCTGCTGTACCTTTCCCAAGAGCACAGTGTCCAGGGAAGGCAACAAGGGCAAACAGAAGCAGCCTGATCACGATTAGTGAGGAGGAGCCGAAAGACACTAAAAGCAAAAGGCACTTTTAAGTAGTAACAAGGCAATCAGAGCAGAAGGAGGACCACAGACAGCATTAAAGCCACCAAAACTTGCTCAGGCTGCCACGGTTCACACTGACACTGCTGTGTATCTATAAGCAGATAGCAACACAGCAATGCTGCACTTTGTTTTGGAAGCACAAAGCAGTGTCCCTGAGGAGCTATGATCCGGGTAAAGCTGTGGCATCCAGTTATTACCGACTCTACATTTTCCTCATGTCCTAATGGGAAAAGAACAAAAAGTTACAAATGCATAGCCATAATTAAATTTTCATCCACAAATTAATTCCAAGAGGTGAATGATGAGTTCTGTTTAAATAATGTCTCAGAGGCATCTGGAGCAGTGCCTGCACTTAGTAGTAAAGCTTTTTCAATAAAAACTCTCTGCTCTGCGGCACTGAGTCACTCATAGTAGCAGAAGTTCACTTGCAATATCACGTATCACCATCAGTGACTCTCACGTGTTCCAGGCTTTGAAGGCACGGCACTGATGGAGAAGCTGCGTTTGAAATGGTGCTCCAAATGCTGGGGTTACAAACGCTCACACGTTCAGTGCCATTCCCAAATCAGCACAGGATAAGTCTGATGCTGTTACTCAGATTATCTCCAGGACCTTTCTCCTTTGCAAGAACTCTACCACCAACTGCAACTAGCTGTGCCCAGTAAGTCACTATTCTAAGAAAAAAAAGCACGAAATAATAAAAAATAAACTAGTGTCCCTCTCCTGTCAGGACAGGCTGAGAGAGCTGGGGTTGTTCAGCCTGGAGAGGAAAAGGTTCTGGGGAGACCTTCCAGCACCTGCCAGTACCCAATGGGGGCTACAAGAGAGCAGGAGAGGGACTTTTCACAAGGGCCTGGAATGACAGGACAAGGGGGGATGGATTCAAACTCACATACACACTAGGACTTGCATCTGCGCTAGTTACATGACTGTAATTCCACTCAAATATCCCACAAAGATGAGCTCTTTTTAAACCTTTCCCCTCAAGGAATCTTTTTGCAGTCACCTTTTCCTGCACCTTGTAGTCTTGCCCCAGCAGAAGCTCTGCTCCTGGGGAGTGTGAGCTGTTTGTGTGTGAAGCACACCTGAGTGGTCCATCAGAGCAGTGACACACAGGCACTGCTGGCTTGGCTCACACCTGAGCAGAGAGCAGGGAGAATCACTGAGCAACTCAAATCATATTGTTGGGATCACTGTATAACTTCTGTACTCTGGGTAAGTCCTGGATGGGTCACTCACTCCCATCACTGAGTGCCCTTCTGTTAGTAATTAATTGACTGAAATAGCAAAGCAAGGAGGGATGTTCTTATTTAGGCTTTATTCCACTTACCTATTCCAACATGTATTTGACTGGCACTCAAAGCTACAAAGCACCCACAGAGAAAAACAACCGCCATGCCAATCTGTTGATATTCCAAACAGCCAGATACATCTTCCAATAAAGTAAAAATTGCAAGTGTGGTGTCAGAGTTTAATCCCCTGACCTCCTCTTTTCTGTAGCTGTCCCTGGTAAGAGGAAGGAGGGATGAAGTACTCCAGAAGCATCCCCATAAGCATTTTCCAAACCCAGGTTTACTAAAGTGTTGCATATACCTTGACACAGACCAAGGACAAACAGTAGCAGATACAGAATGGAAAAAGCAGACAAGTCTTATATCCTCTCCTGAACAATTTCATCCTTAAGAGGCACATTTATTCACACAATTCACCGCCACAGCTGCTCTAAAAAAATTTGGCCCTCATTGTTTTTTGATGGACTGCCTTTTCAATTATTTTTCTTGCCTTTAGCATCCATCTTAATACTCTAACAGCTGCTTAAATGGTCAAAAAAATGCGATCTTCTGTAGAGCTGGTTGGAAAGTGCTTGATTTTTCCTGGGCAAAACTTCAATGGAAATACATAATAGTTTTCATCTCAATTTTTCAAAGGAAAAATTTCAATTTTTTGGCTGAAACTCAAATACCAAAATATTTCAACCAAAACCCAAAATATTACCATTAGGAAATGCTACTGCATGGTGTCCTGGGAGATGGAATTCCAGATCTCATGCTCTCATTTCCCTTTATGCCCCATGATACAGCTGATTTCCCTTTTTCCAGATGAAAGCTGCTGCATCACTGAAGTCGTATTTCCTAATTCCTGGTGGGACACACACTAGAGAAATGAATGGGGATCTGAGACTGAAGAATACCAGCAAATTCCCACACTACCCTTTCAGATTATACACATGGAAACATTTTGGTTTTCAAGAAAGGTCTCAAGAAAAAGGTTTCCCTGGAAAGAAAGCCCTTTTTCAAGGTAAGCTTAATTGAAAACCTGTGATTTCTGTCAACAGGCAGTTTCAGGGTGGCTATTTTGTTTCAGGTGGTTGAACAGATCCTGCTGTTGAGCATTATTCCAGATTCCCATACAGCTTGAGTGCAGTTAGCTATAGCGGCCAGACTTTCAAAGCTTTCTAGAAGGAAGACTTGGGCACTCCATTTCTGTGGGGTTTTGAAATGAACACCCCAATCCTGCAAGCTTTGACAGCAATCTGGGCTGGTAAGAGGCATCTCACAAGGCACTGAGTCACTACCTTTGAGAATTAGTGACTAAATGGCTTTTTGAGTTAGGGAAACACCAGCCTGGCTTTACTTTGTGGCACACAAAGTTACCAGCAGAACTCAGAGCATTCTGGGGCTGCTTTTGGATGTAAAGGGTGAATTCACATCTTTGACGAGACTCTTGCTTCTTCATGCCACTGCCTGGCAAGCCCCAAGAGGTGTGATCCCCAGAGAACGGAGGGGAAGAAGCATTTATGGAGCAGCAGGAAATCCAGGCAGTATAACCTTGGGCATCCAAGGGCTGCAAGGCTCTCCAAGGGAAATGTTCTCCCTGAGTAGTTAATTTTAGTGCGACAAAACCATTCCTTGGACTCTAAGTGAAGCCTAACCTTGCTCCCTTGACAGGGGCAGAGAGGGGAGAGGGCTGGCAGACACCTTACTGAACTCCCAGTTTGGATGGATTTGAACATCTCTCCTTGAAGTCCCATCTACCACTGAGACCTTTTGTCTGCGGGCTCAGCTGCTTTCCCTTCAAGTTGCCACATCATGGGGCTTTCTCTGCTTTGCCTTTCCAACCAAAAGGCCTCGTCCTGCTTCTGGGCCTTACCAAGTGATACAAAACAAAATTTCTTCCCAAACCTGCTAATCAAATCAGTTTGACCAGCCAGTCCTCTGCAAAAAGAGGATTTTAAGTACCACGTCCAAGCACTGGCCTACCTCCAGTGTCATGTCTCCAGCTGGGAAAAATCTGGTGCCTCAGAGGAAAGCAAACAATAAATCCTTCCCAAGTCCTGCAGGCTGAAACCCTGAAACATGAGATTTGGTTACAGCGTTCCATTTAAAAAGGGTTAGGAACGCACTGAAACCAGTACGGCTCTTCCTGTTCTCCCCAAGAAGGGAATGGATAACACCACATCCCAAATAATTTTTCTCTGTAGCCAGATTACAGCACCAGTATCCTTCAGATGGACATGTTGAGCTTGCTTCCGTTGCATGATATTTAGGGCTATTTTGGGTGCTGCACAGGGAGATGGGTGGGATCTCATCTGCTGGCTCCTCCAGAAGGACATGAGTACCTGCAGGTCTATTTCAGAACAGCCTCAGTCAGATCTCTCTGAGACCTTGGCTTTTAAGCACCTTAGAGATTTTCTGTTTGCAAGAAATGGAATCAAGTCCTCCATCTCACTCTGAGGACCTTAAGTGCTGAGAAAACAATTTTTAATTTTTTTTTTTTTCTTTTCTTAATTTGTTCCAGGGCTGAGTTACATCATTGTTATGAAACTTCACCTTCACCCCAGGCTGAAGCTGTCTGACTTTGACCAGCCATTAGATCTCATTCTGTACATCAACAAACCAGAACCATCCCCGCATCTTTTAACACGTAAGCATCTACAGGATGCTCAAGGCACCTCAGATCCAGCTGTGACAGTTCAATGAACTGAGATCTAGAAGCCCCGTGCTTAGGCTTAGGCTCATTTTTGAGAGTCTCCCTGACAACTAGTACAGTGAATCCTTTCTCTTGAAGGAACACAACCAGGCTCTCTTGCAAGTCTTGCTGCAGCACAGAGGGACAAAAGCACTGCTGCTATAAACCCTTATATACTTCCAGAGTCACACTTGTCACAGAACTGAACTGAGACCAGAGGTCAGAAGCTTCATAATGTTTGTGTGTTCATTATAGTGGAAACTAATTAACTGACATAGCTGACACTTTCAACTGGAACAAGTAAAGAAATATCTCACCATTATTTTCACAGATCACACTCTTCCTGCCTCCAGCAGATGGTTTCTACTAATCAATTTATTGAAAAGAAATACTTGAATTTCCAACCAGACTGATTTAGGGTTGAGTGGGGCTGGCACAAACGGGGTAAAGACAAGGAAAGGAACCAAGTCCAGACAACACTGCAACACCTCCCACAGCCAGAACGTGCGCCAGCCAGTGATAACTTCACTGACTGTTCTAATTACCATATACTTTGGAACAGCTACTCTATTTCTGCCTGTTGCCCATATTACTCCTCTACTTCTGATATTTCTTCCTCTAACAGAGCAATAAACATTTTTTTAACTCACTACCAAAGTAGTTCCTTATGTACTAGTTTAGATACTGTGGCAAACACTCAGGAGGAGCATGTACGTATCCAAATGATACTAATGAACAATCTAGAAATTAAATTCATGTGCTGATATAATCTGAGGTAGGATTCCGCAGTTTATTGGTGGCTTTAGCCTTGGTTATCTTTTGTATCTGCAGTTGCCCAGCTGTACTTCTTTGACCATCTCTCCCAGGGGACTTCTTGAAGTACAGTCTGGTCCAACACACCCTTAAAAGCAAGAAAACATCCTACTAACCACTCCAGCTAGGCTTCTGGAGAACCAGTCAGGGTAGCCTTGAGCCAGGAATACAAGATTTTGCATGGATTTCCCTTACAGAGAGCAGATTTCCAAAGCTCTGCAGAGCTTGGGGACTAAACCTCTTGACCCCTGCTCCTACCAGGGAAAAGGATCTTAACCCAAGCTGGACACAATGGAGGTTCTTGATGGCCATTCAAGGAGCAACACAAGCCTTTGATAACAATAACCACGTGTGTGCCAGCAGGACCATGCACATGCTGAAACACTGTGTGCACGCTCAAATACCTTGCTGAATCAGGGCCACAGTAAATGCATTCTTTTCATAGAAACATTTTTCCATGGATCTGATCCAAAGCCCACTGAGGTCAGCAAGAGTCTTTCACTTCAATAGGATTTGGATCAGACCCCGTGAGCATTTCCAACTAAAACCAGCACTGGAATTTGT
The DNA here is from genome assembly GCA_013397865.1 of Struthidea cinerea. Taxonomy (NCBI): domain Eukaryota; kingdom Metazoa; phylum Chordata; class Aves; order Passeriformes; family Corcoracidae; genus Struthidea; species Struthidea cinerea. The sequence goes on from VZTI01005557.1 coordinate 597,350, forward strand.
GCATGCCCTTGCATTGAAACAATTTGAGTCTAGTTCATTGTAAACCTTAAACTCAAATACTCCTCACCTCTGGGAAAGCTGGGAACACAAGCTGGATCTTTACTTTGCTTTCAAAGGCCAATTCAAAAAAGATTCTGACTCCAACAAGCATAAGCCTTCAGAACATTCATACCTGAATGAGGGGCTTCACTTAAAAAGAGCTCAAATGTCTCTGAGGAGGAAAGTTTCATCAGATCTTTCATATAGCACTGCAGGTTAAGTATAAAAATAATAATTAAAGACTAGCTGAAAGGGCATCTGCTGAGGAATGCATTTTAGGGTCTTCCTACAAAGATAAGGATTCTATTTCCTAATAGCTATATAAATCCATGAAGACTTACATACTATTTCACTGATAGATCAGCACTGGAAAAAAAAGAGAAATCATAAAAGCATTCCACCTGTATTGCTGGCAGATGGCTTATAAATGTCACACAGACTTAGACCTACTACTGGCTCATGCAAGAGGTATTAAATAAACTGCTGAACATCTGCTGGTAAATACACAGCAAACAAGAATGCAACTTAGAGCCAAACATCTGGCAAGTGTGGGCCACATCTCTGCTCATAAACTAAGCAATGTTTTCTGCTAATCATTAACAGAGTTATTGATTTTAGAAGTGTATCACACAGCTATAATTTTGTCAGAGAGTAGACCACATAAGTTGTTCTTTTTCTGGTTGTTTCATTTTGTCTTATTCCAAAAGTCCGTAAATTGACGAGCGGGACAAAAATTATAATTGACATCATCTGTGGGAAATATTTCATAAAACAACAGGCCCAGATGTAGGATTAAAGCCATGTGGTAGTAAAATACCACACTGAAAAAAGTCCAGGTTCCATGATTTCTTATGAAAACAGATGTGCTATTACTCCACTCTACTTGTTTTTCAATGCTTTTTACTCCAAATAATTCTCTTTTTTCCCTCTCTTCTTTTTTTTTTTTTCCACAATTGCACTAGGGAGAGATCATAAATTGATTGCAGATGGCAAGTTGTACTTCAAAATCCTAACTGTCACAATCTTTGAAATAAAAATAAATGAAACATTTTGTGAAATTATATTGAGCCGTGTTAAAAGTAATGAAGATTATACAAACATATGTCTTTTTGTCATTTATACAGCACCTTCAGGCATGACAACCAGATCTATTAGACAATACTTCTCTCCCTGGGAAGTAGTTATTTTCCAAGTGCAGGATGTACTGAAATATAGAAGGTAACCTATAGCCTGAGCACTTCTTTATCCAAGCCTCAAGATGGTTGGAACCTCCTGCAACACAGAGCCAGGAATGCACATCCTCGATTCCCTCACATACAAAGAGGCAACATGGAAACAAGAGAGGATAGTTCCATACATCCTGCTTTGTACATCATTTCGTATGAGTACATTCTCGACAAACACATTGTATAAGAGATCTGTGAAAGACAGAGGCTTGTATGGTTTGAATCCTAATTTGTCAGTGCTGTGCAGAATGGCAAACAACTGTATTTCTTCCTAAATGACTTACTAACATATGGAGCCCATTATGATGCCGCTAATTACAATTCATTAAGTTCTGAATTTATGCAGTTTCACAATGGAGTCAGAGATTATCCATTTTCCAGTTATCAGAGATTTTGCAAGACAAAATAAAGGTCTAAGAAGACTCCCACCCTGTCACTGTAATGTCTTCATACAAAAGCCATTTCCAATAGAACCGGTGGGGTTTGATGCTGATTAAAAAGGGATTGATTGAGGTGCCTAGTGTTAGGATTCCCAAAGAAAGAAAGGGGAGGAAGGACCCAGATACTCATTTGGGAAAGGAGATGTTCATGTCCCAGTGTGTTTTGGGGGAAGTTGTGAAGGAAATGGGAACATTGCTCAGTTAAAGCATAACCCCTTCCTTGATTCACATAAAGGAAGACTGAACCAACAGTAGCGGGTGATGGGAAGAGCCAGAATGAAGGATTGTTGGAGACCACAAAAACCATTTGAAAACTCCCCAAAATGAGAACAGGAGCAAAGGCAATGCCCACAAAAAGGCGGGGGAGCAGTCTGAGAAACAGCACTATTTCTTCTATTAAATCTTTCTATCCAAGGGAGTTAACAGGAATCCCTCCATTATTTTGTCTCCCAGGCAAACCCTGCAGAGATGAGCAATCTTTGCCCTCTGGCTCTGGAAACTCCACATCCTTGCAGTGAAATCTTTGCTCACAATGCAGCTCTTGGGGCATCCCTTCTTCGGTAGCAGCAACACTTGGGCAACCCTTCACACACCAATCCAGAATTCCTTCTGCCAGAAACACCACGAGTAGCAAGGCTTGGTTCAAGATATGGAAGGTACACTTGTATCTAATATGATACACGAGAGTTTCCAGAGACTGAAGCGGTGGTTGAGGGAGAAGGGGTGGGATTGAACTGTTGCTCAGTTGGCTGGAATAAAGGCTTTCGAGCAACAAGGGGAAGGTTTGGAGGAAGTTCAAATCAGGGTCATTTGCTTGTTGTAACAGATGAGTCTGGAATCCCATGAAGCCTGGTACTCTGGAGCAGGGAAATTCACAGCTCCAGGAAAGCCGCCGTGGAGGGACAGCAGTTTAACACTCAATCTTCCTCCCTGAAGAGACACGGTTTGAATCCTTGGTCAAGGAACTCCATTCCTCACACTGCCTGGGATTTTGGCCTGCAGGCTCACGCCTTGTGTGCTGGATGGGAAGATTTCAGGCAAAAGAACAAAACTAGAAGCTCATGGAGAAAGATTGCAAGAGCTTTACAGGCCAGGTAAGCACAAGGACTGCAGCAAGAGCTTTGTAAGCACAAATATTTACATGGGCATCTCTCCACGCTCTCTGTGACTCTATCCAACCTCTCCCTCACCTCCCAGCTCACTGGGGAACGACATTGTGGATTGTAAGGAGTGGCACAGCACACATCAAATAAGAAAAGAATTGCTTTGAATGCTCCTGAACACTTTGTTTTAACCCATCACGACCTGTGTGTTCTGCCTTATGCCACCTCCCCTCCCACTCCTCTCCAAGGAGACTTTGCCTGACTCAACTCACTATAAAGAAGACCTTGACCAGAATATTTGCTGGTTGTATGAAGTTTTGGGGTCAGCAATGAATACTTAACACATTATTACTACTTTTCCTCTCAAGAGTTTGTGGTTCAAAACAGACAACCCATTCTTTCTCAATTAGCAATTATTTCAAACTAGGTTGGCATCCACCATCAACATTCAGCAGATTCATTTGAAACCTATTTGCCAATTAAAAAAAGGTCACTAAGAAAACACACATTCAATGCAATGCAGTGCCCAGATTAAACAAAATAAAGGGGGTACCTTTCTGAATAAGTTTTTAAATCCAAGTCCTTAAGGCTGGGACCTGTGATGCTTAACTTTCAGCAGTTTCCAAGTCTGCAGAAACAGTGAAATAGTATTTCTCTTACCTAATTATCATAAAGCTCGCCTCTCCAACAACACATAAATAAGTCCCATAAAATCTTCACCAGGGACATGATATTGTGAAAATCAGAATGTGAGAGGGTTTGTTTGGCTGGGTATTGGGGGATTTTTTTTTTTCCAGTATGATTTGGGCATTGTACTTTTAAGTTATTCTTGTTTGGTCAGTGGTATCACCTTGGTACCACCTCAAAATCTGCATATCCTGGCCAGTTGGCTGCATCCACCACAGCAGCCCAAGAAAGTAAATCAGGGTAGATCAGAGACTATGAAACCAGACATGATTCAGGAGGTGAGGAAAAGAATAGAAAGAAAATGATCCATATGAACACAAAGCAGAGCAGAGGAAAAGCCTAAATTAAGATCTTGATCAGCTGACTCCTGGCCCAGTTTTCTATGAGACAACTCCAAGAACTATCTCATGTTTTCCCATAATGGCTCAGGAGGCTGAAAATACTGCCCAAAGAAAGGTCTCATAGTGCTGCACACTGAGTCAGACACAAACCAGAGGAATGTCACATTTATTGATTTAGCTGGAATATTCAGAGATTTGAAGGCTGCATTGACCTTTTTTATGGCAGCAGTTTTATCCTTTCAAAACCTGCTGCTGTTCCTAAAAGAGCCAGCAACTTTTCCCATCCTTCCAGTCTTACTCTCACACGCTGGAAAAAGAAAGGATGTGTTTTAGAGGGATTGAAAAGGTCAGAGAAACAGAACAACAGTACAAAGGGATGAAAATGGAAGTTTGTTCCTAAATCAAGATGTGACCTTCACTTGAAAGACGCTGTATTTTTCAAGTTTCCATTCATTTCCAGGGGTTTCCCTGTAGCACATAAAAAGCCTAGAAATACATTCATTTTTCAAAGAAAACTTTTCTGAAAGTTTTCCAAAACTTTTTCATTGGATGAGTAAATGTGGTCAATAGGCTGCTCCTGAACCCACGGTTCAAGACCTTGCCTTAGCTGCTATCTTGCTCCACAGCTTGCAGCAAGGAGGGAGTGAGAAGAGGGAACCCACCGGGTACTGCAATCAAGATTCTGTTTCATCATCACTAAGCCTGCTAGTATTCCTGCCAGAAGCCAAAACCACCCCACTGAGCTGCCTGAAAAAGGGGTGGTTGGTGCTAGAAGAGGATTTCAAACATTTGAGATGGATGAAAGGAAGCCCACGGCCATTAGCACTGTTGGAGACACAATTGTTATTATTAACACCATCTGCAACATGGACATTTCGGTCTTTGATGAAGGAAGGATGGAGCTGGAGACCACCAGCAGCAGCCTGGAGTGGGTGGAGCGGGGAGGAAACATACCACAGTAGCAGCAGCCACAGAATTTGGGATCAATAGCGCGGAGGATGGATCCGAACAGGATGTTGTTCGCTGAGCAGCCATACGTGCTCGTGGGCATTTGAAGCTCTACACACACTTTACTAGGAACAAGGGGAAACAACAATTCTTTGAGATCTATTTCTGCTCTGAATTAAGTCCAGCCATTGTAACAAATCATGCAGAGATTTGTGTCTATCAGCAGCTGGTCAGAAGTCTCAACAGCAATCAGCAAGAGAAAGTGACATTAGCAGAATCCACAGTGAGACAAGGCTCTAGCACCGAAAAATACATTCAATGCTACTTAAACATCCTGAACATCCTGGTACCAACTGAGGAAGGCAGAAAACCAAAACAAGACCCAACATTGCACATACAATTCACACCAAGGTTAGGCTGCACACAAAAGAGCGCACAAACACAATGGCTTGTGTTTCAGGCCTTGGGAGCTCTCTCTGGCAACACAGCAGCCCCTGAACTGCAAACAGAAGCATGCATTTGCCCAAACTATATGAGCCAGTGGTGGCAGGACAGGCAGCACAACCATCAAAACCAGCAGTGCTGCCAGACACTCGCATCTCCTCCTCTTTCCAATGCTAGCATTAAATGCATTACCTCTGGAAAAGGGCTAATTATGGCTGACTCCACCTTTTCCATCCTGACATTGGCCTCAGCAACACCCACAAGAGGACGGTACTGAGATATCAACCACAGCTCCCCACAAGTTGCATTTCAAGCCACAGCAAATATCAGCACATGACCTGACTGACAGGGCAGCTGATAACACTTGATGTTAGCATGCTGGTGGATGTTTTGCTGCCAGATTCTGGCCTGGAGAGACCTTCTCACTCTCCAGTAAAAGAGCAGGATTTAGGAAACTTTGCTGCGTGACCGAAGTGAATTGGATGCTATAGATGCTGAAAGACTTTATTAGTGTCTCTTCTTCAGAACCAGCTCCTGAGGGAAGGAGAAAGACCTGTTTGGAATAGGCTGGAGGACAGCCATCAGTAGCAGAGAACTTGTCGATATTTGACTTCACTTTATCACTCACTGTCATGATCTTTCTGCACCTTTATGAGCTGACCGCTTTACTTGTGACTGCCTGTAGGACTTGGTAGCAGAGGTGATTTACCTCACCTTGCTATTCATTCTGCTTAGATCATGGATGATAGGCTGAACTGCACAAGTCTTGAAACAAAACCTGCACTGGGCCATCATGATCTCCCCAAAAGAGTCACAGATCAACAAGAGCCCTATATAATTTGGGTCTTATTTTAGCTGGCCAGTCCTACAGTGCCTTCCATGTCAAAAGCCAGGGCTAGAAATGACCATGAAGCGAAGAAAGACAAGAAAGAAATACACCATGCCAACCAGTGCCACTCCAGATATGATGTAGATAGAAACCTTTTACTGAGAAACGGCAAAGGGAGCGCAAATGGTTACCGCGTGAGGAGACAAATAGTGCCATTTCAACAACCAGAGAATTTTCAAGGGGCCGGATTTGTGAATTACTGGGGCCAAACCCCATTCACCGGATTGCCACCCACTTGCCAAATGATCCCGAACTACTACCACCAGGGGCCCAATGCGAACTGGCAACTTCCAAACTAGTTTATTTTCTACGTGATTGTCACGCTGTGGTGTCCACAGGGGTGACAAGAATATCACAGAAGAGACAAAATTTCCTGATTATAGGCAAAGATTTTTTTCACATGAGAAAAAAAATGCATGTCTTAGTCTTGACATAGAACAAAACTTGTCGTTGGCAGAGGACCCATGTCATTTGTCAAAGGAGTAATTTGTGTTCTTGTGTAACAACAGACACTAATGGGAAGCACACTCATTGCTCCATCCCTGCCAGCCACCAGCGGTGCTTTTGCATACAACCTCCAGCATCCCCAGTCCTACCTGGAGCCACATCACCTGGGCTGAGCCCTCATTGATACCCTCACCCCACTGAACTCCTTCCTTACATATGGACCCAGGATCAACACTTCTCACTTTATTGTCTGGCAAATCGAATCCAGTTAAGTGCCAGGGTCCTTGAGGCTGTTTCTAGGCTCATTTCTTTCGTTAGAAATTTTGTTTCATTTTGCATTTTAAGAAACACAAAAGCCTGTGAAGCCATGCACTGGGTATCCTCCCAAGTGTCCCTTGGTTTTGAGAGCCTCAGGCCCCTCTCAGAGGAAAATTCCCATCAGTCTCATTGCCCACTGAATCTAACAAGACACTTCATGATTTAAATATCACCAGCAGAGTTTAATCAAATCTAGTTCACATTTTCCTGATCCAGAAAGAAGCAGGGAGCCATGAGAAGTGTAGTTTCTCAGCAGTACCTTGACGAAATAATTTTTCACCCCTTTCACCTGAGGCACAGCCAGCCTTGAGCAAGGGTGCAGCAACTTGGTTGTCTAAATTCTCAGGAAAGGAGTCACAGGTTTTCTCGAGTTCACTTTTCCCTATCACCAACTGTTCAGCAGCACTGAGCCCATCAGCAGCAGCTACATGGGATCTGCTGACCTACTGTACATTCCTGTTCAAGCAGCAGCTTCTGTTTCACCACTAACGGGAGATCAGGCAATAGAAATGCTTACTCAGTGGTGGTATCTCATATCCTCTCTAAAGGTTATCAATTCCAATAATTTTCATTTCCTAGCAGAGCATAGTACAATTTAACATTTCACAGGGTCAAAGCTTGTCAGCCTAACTCCATCTCAAGAACATTTGAAGTGAGCTTTAGCCAGGTGCTGAGAATTACATATTGTTCCACATGGAGATTCAAGCATTTCACAGAATCACAGAATGGGTAAGGCCGGAAGGGACCACAGTGCATCATTTAACCTGCCCTGGGTGCAGGATCAACAAAACCATTGGCACAACAAATAGGTCAATAGTAGAAGACGGTAGTAAGAAGCAAAAGGATGTTTAATTCTGGTTCTTGAGAGATTCTCCTTATAAATGAGTACAGCAGATGAAAGCTTCTTGAGAAAAAACTGCTAAGAGTAGAATAGAGACACTTCAACAATTCTTTGCATAGAAGCACACCAGCCATGCCAAAGCAATTCATCTTGGAAATACAGCAAGGGAATTTGCTGTTATATGAACATCATCTCAACAGTGAGACTTTGTGGCAGTGATCCCAATACCCTTGCAGACCACTTTTTTTTTTCCTGTGTAACTTGTGCCACTAAAGGGTTTACTTGTGCAAGGTGCACAGCTCTTCTATTCCATTTAAAACCAGGTCTAGTAGAGCACAGCAGATCAGAGAAGTATTATTTGCAGAAAGAAGAATTATTTTCTTTCTTTTCCCAATTTCAAAACTTGCAGTTATGCACTCCATTAAGCAAACTAATAAAAACAACTTTAAAGTATATTTCTGGGTAACCAGCTGAGAACATTCCTGACCAGACCTTTGATTAGCATTTTACACCCCTTTTTCTTTAGTACACGTCTGTTTTCAAATGATAAGTTGTTTACACATTTGTAATTTGCTGGCATGCATTAGAATCCTTTTTCTTTGGTCTTACCACCTATGTCAAGATCTAAAAGACAAGATATCATAACTGCTCACATAAAGTGTACATCTAAACCACTTATAAAGACAAAAAAACACACAAAAGCTGAAGAATTGTCCTGTGCTGGCCCACTGTAACTCTGTATTTGTATCAGGATCCTGTCAGGGTAACATTCTCCCTTCTGGAACGCAGCTCATGGGATGCCTTCAGTGTCTGCAAAAAGCATCAGTTTTAAGTATTATTTGCAGTTTCTATGGACCATTGAAAGTTCGAACAGGCAGCTGGAGAAGCCTCTGGAGATGTTTTATCTCTAGAGTTCTTTCTTTTTCTAAAATGGTCAGTTTGATTACTTATTATCCATCTGAAAAGTCACGATATTTTAATCAGTGCTGGATAATTTCAAAACCAAAAGAGCTTACACTTGCCTGATACTACACACAAACTCACATTTCCAAATCTGTCTATGGCTTTGGATCGAAGTATTAAAAAACTGCAGGATATAAACCAACATCATACATAAAGTTCAGCAAGAGATTCATTGAGCAATTATCACAACAATTAGTGCCCTGGACAGCCAAATTTTGTGCTGTGGGAACTAGAAGAGGCACCGGCAGCTTTTCACCTGCTGGCCACTCTCTCAACTTAGCCAGAGGAGAGAATGGACTCAGAATAACATCCAGGGTGACATGAGGGAGTATAAATGCATTATTTTCCCCAGAGGTATTACGTGGAAGCAACCCTTTAGCATCTTTAGAGCTGCTTGCCCCAAATCCTACAGCTGCAAGGTCCATCTGCCCTCCAGTGTTCAAGCAATGCTTTGCTAAAGCAGCAGCACCATCCCCAGACTGACAGATGCTGCTTGACTGAGGATGATTCCTTTAAGGATGCATTCAGCTAGAGGATCGTGTCTTTACATGCTGGGGTGCAAAACGTGGATCTCTCTCCCCTCTGAGCTGTCTAGAGTCCTTTCTAAGCATTCCCTTCTTGTGATTGATTGTTTTGCAATGATTTTTTTATTCCATTTGGGACAGGAAGGTTTTGTGGTTTTCCTTTTCTGTTTAAAAGCAAAAACCTACTGTTGACTACTTATTTTTTGTTATCTTCTTGCCAGAGTTAATTCTCTACAGTTTCTTTTCTTGTCTTGAGTTAAACAACTCTGCACACACCTTGGTAATGGCCAGTATGTCGAATACTTTACAAATAATTTTTAACTATCAGTTCCCTACTTTGAATTTCTTTTACCCATTTTAAAAGCATTTGGAAGAGAGCAACACTGAAGCACAGATGGCATCATTAAAAGTAAACACTGGCCAGGACACAGTACAAATACCATACTGTGGCATCTGCTCTAAATTTAGGGTACACCACAGGCAAGTCAATAGCATGGGTTGATATTGGTTTACCTTTTAATGAGATCCACAATATTAGTAAAAAAGTGGCAGAACAACATGTGAGACTCTTAGTTTGTGAGTAAAGTATTGCTTCTTGAATGCTAACTATCTGGCCCAGGCTCAAAATTAACTTTTAGCATAGTCTGGATGCATGACTCTCCAGATCCCAGTCCTCCCAAGCCAAAAGGGAGGCACCATTAGTCAATTTATTAAGCTGGTGACAGCTCCCCTGCACACTGATCTGCAGTAGCAGTGGCTCTGAGTAGCCCTTAGCTTCTCCCGAGAGGAACAATGAGCCAGCATTTAATGTCTACATCCTCCTCTGTTCCAAGTTTTGATAACCATGGCAGCAGCAAAAGGCACCGCAGTGCCTTAAAACAATCCCACATATAGGCTAATGATAAGAATTTTAAGCACAGAAGTGATTTAGGAATGCTGCTGCTGGGGGATTGGGGAGAAATAAATCACTAGATCTTATATTTCTAATGTATTCCTGAAATGCAACCCATCCTTGAGTCCTGCCTCTGTTAATACCTCAGGGTGCATTGCAGATCTCAGCAGCTTTTGAAAGAAGCCTTTTTGCCTTCTTTGCTGGTAAGGGTGCAATTTTCAGAGCCCCATGGAGAACCAGACATGCCAATTCCCAAGGTAATCCTAACAGGAACTGTCTACCCTCTTGCTTTATGCAGATCTGAACCTTTCTCCCCAGGTGCTACATGGGCACACTGTAAGGGCCAAGAGCCCAGTGGTATCTGCTTAGCTCCTTGCCAACAAAGCCAAAGAGAAATACAAGAGACGTCTGTGGTCATTACACTGATGATGCCTTTCCCTTCTGATGGGATGGCCTCCAGAAATACAGGTCTTCTGCTTCCAGGCACTGGGGCTCATCTTCTCAATGCAAACACTTCATGATTTACGAGGGCAGAGGCAGAAAGCAAACCTTCTCTGTTTATGTACACAACTAACCATCAGTTTGACTTCTGGCCATGTACAAAATTTTGCATTTTACTGCCCTCGATCAACACAAAATAAAATGTCTACAGAAAAATTGCTATTCATAGCAAAACAGGAGGTGCCACCTAAGACTTTCTGTTGGACTAAACAGCCAGTCCATTATTTTCTTCTTCATAGCTATTCCTTGTGCATTTCAACTGCTCTGTTAGACGGCTCTTCAGGGATTAAGGAGTAATGTTTCATTTTTCACTGATCCTTAACAAAATACAGCAAAACTATCTACAATATAACAGAAGGGGTGCTGTCATTGTTCCAAGCATATTATATTTTAGACTAGCTGAATAACCTTTTGGGAGCCAGAATGCTGATTCACACATAAAATGTTACATTCTCTTATCCATTAAGCCACATTTATGCAGAAATGCATTCCCTGTTTTGGACTGGGGTTTGCTCATCTGTAAAGAAAGGGACTTTATTCTCAACTGGGGGGTGAGATGAGCTAAGAATCTCATAATATTTTTCTTCCCATTACAGTTGGCCAGGCCATTGGGTACCTCAGCTACATGACCCACAGCATTAGGTAAAGCTATACTGAGTCTCACCCACTCCCTCCCATTGTGTGGCACTAATAGCATGCGAGAACTCATAATGGAACTATTTTCCTTCTTTTCCTCCCATGGGGCTTTACAGTCTCATCTGGTTTCAGCAGCAAGTATTTCTTAATAAAATGGTGCTGCAGCAGAAGAGAGAGAACTGGGGCAGGGAATGAAAATTACCCAGTAGTTCAGAACACCATCTTCCCCCCCTTGATCTGGTTGACCAGGGGGTCACACCACCTTTGCTTTCACCTGCTCACAGCCACGTTGCAGTCCCAGCTTGCGTTACTCGTCTACCAGAGCACTGCTGCAAAGGCATTGCTACATCAACTGTACCTTGGGACGTGCTCATCCTGATCCAAGTCCCAAAATCTATTAAAAAAGTTTCAGGTTCTCTCTCACCATCTCTTACTAACCAGCACATTTTTGAAAACTATTTCAATAGGAACAGGCATTCAGTCATTAGGCCGCTGGTCTTTTGAAAATCTGCTCTGAGTCACTTAGAATCTAATTATCAGTGGTATTTAAATCATCGTCATTAAGGGAACCAAAGATGTTTTCTGTAAAGATTCATTTCTGCCTCCAGATTTGTTTCATCAAGCAAGCAGAGGATGTCAAGATCTCCACAAACGCAGATCATGGAATAAAAGCAAGTCTCATACGGAGCTGCAGAACATCAGAAAACACTTAAAGATGTTAAGGCTCGAATAATGAGCTAGCAAAAGCTTTTACATAATTTGTGTCACCACACTTAAATCTAAGAAAAACTTCAAGGGCCTCAAATATTTAAGATGCATTTGCCAGAGTGTTGGAACCCAGATAAAACTCACAGGGAAGAGAGGAATAAGTGGTCCAGTCACCAAGCCAAGGCAAACTCCACCAGGGGGAAAAAAGCTGGAGTCATGTCTTCAGGCTTTACTGCATGCTAAAAAATTAACAGAGCAGGACACTCTTTCCCTGTGCTGCCAGCAATTTTCCCATGCATTTCAAAGCTAATGTGAATTTCTGGTCAGAACAACAAATGGGAAACTTTAGCATTAGCCTCACACTGTGGTGTAGGTATTTGCATTTCACAAATGCAGGAGAAATTCCCACTAATGCAGCCTTCACTGCAATTCATATCCCAGGGGGCTCCTGTAGATGTTGATCCGGTTGTAATGAAAGTCAAGATGGGAGCTTTGCCATTGGTTTCGGCAGTGCTGGATCAAGTCAATTGAACTTCTGCAGGGTTTGAGGCTGTGCATGTCCTGAACTGCCTGGGGAGATGAAAGCCAGCTAGGACCAGCACTGCCACCTCTAATTATCCTGAGTAGTACCATTCCATAGGAATCATCCACCCTTTGGCAGCAGGGCCTACTGATCACTTCTGCCTCAATCGAGCCCTTTTTAGTGGCAAATGTGCTCACCCTCTGCCCAGGAGAGAATTTCATCCTCCCTTTGGGTTTGGTAACAAGACATCCAGTCTCTCACAGACCTTATGGGAACTGCTAAATCATTTCCCTTGTCTGGGGCAGGCTTGGTGCCCTTCTCCCCATCAAATCCCCCTTCAAGTGACCTTTTCCACTCTTTCAACACGAAGGATAAAGGAAACAGAGACTAGCACATATATAAGAATAGACCCTCAAACCAAAGGTATGTGGGTTTCCTTCTGGAGAAATGACTCTGAAATTCCATGGTTATTGTTGTGTAAATGTTGTCACCTCAAAAATGCTCTCAAGGTAAAGAGCAAAATAAAAAAAAAAGAAAGATTCAGCAATTTGACTCCAGCTGGGGTTACACAGGCACATTTTACTCCAAGGTCAGATTCAGCACTGATAGAAGCTGGAACAACAGCCTCTGGCTATTGCAGTTATTAAAGCTGAGGGACAAATGCCCACCTTCCTTTGGCAAGAAGAGGTGATTGTTTTGTTTCCCAGAATTGAGGAAAAATTGTACCTGCTCAAATCCATGCAGTGTCAGAACTTCAGGGCATGTGCTCAAAATGGAAATCTTCATTCTCTTCCCATATCGCCAGGGTCTGGCACAAAGCCTGAATCATTAGGGAGACAGCTCTTTAAGGAACAAGGGAACAGGCTGGTAAAAGAGCCCTTTTACTGCCAAAGATACTGGAGCTGAACCTGGCCAGGCCACTGAACACTGCTCAGCTGCAGTTTTTTTGAGAGCTCCTACTTAAAGGCAAAACCTCCTCTCTTTACTGCAATTCTAATCAGCAGGAACGTGATCGGTTCCCTGCCCAGCATGAGCTGTCTCTCCCCACATGTGCTGCTTCTCCCAGCCCCCAGTGAAAGAGAGAAAAAAGGAAAAATAGTTTATTAAAGAAAACAAACCCAAAGCTGTGCAACTGCTGTTTTAGCCCCACTGGAGGAGCTTATGTCTAGTTTTACAGGGCCTAACATGTGTTCGATCAAGATCAATTTCTGAGAAGATCTAGATGGAAAACAATCAGGTGTTATCAACAGTATCACTGGAGCAACATCAAAGCCTTGCCTTAGTGCATGAGCCTTGATGCACCCCAGCTGCTCCAGACAGAGCCCAAGGAAAAACTCCAGGATCTGACAGAAGTTGTGAGACACCTTGTAAAGATGGAGAAAATTAGCCAAGCAGGTGCCTGGTGTGGAATGTTTCTAGAAACTCCTGCCTCAGCACTGAGATATGTAAGAACAGTAAAAAGAAAAAAAAATATATTTTTTTTTTAAAAATTAAGGATGCATTCTGAAAGAAGTACTTTTCTTAAAACTAAAATAACCACAAACGAGGATTCTGGAGATGGTTTGTCCCACAGCTGTTTGTAACGAAGCGCTCCACACAAGACCCTGGCACTAATTCCTGCTGGACACAGGATTATGCCCACGGCTGGAGCTGGTTTAGAACAAACACGGCTCTGCTACAATGACTCAGAGGAAAGTCATACAAATTGTAACTGCTCGTGAGCTAGGATTTCATGCAGAGGTCACAGGCCCTGCTAATTAGATACAGCCACAATTAACACTGCCCTGAGAGCTGTCAAGTTCGAAGACTCAGTTTGACTGGGCTGTCCCAGTCCTTCTCCCATCTCTGAACAGTCCATGTTGCCTCACACTTTATGTCACTGTTCTGCCCAGGGACAGAGGCAAATGGGCAGGGACAGTGAGGCATCAGACAGCTCTAAAGCCTCTCTAATGGCTTGGTGGCCAGACGTAGAAAAACCTGCAGCTTTTATTTCACATGCCTCTTCTTGAGCATGTGAAACTCGTGTGTGGAAAAGGTTAAACGTGGTTTGACATTCTGCTGATAGTCCAGGAGATCCATCCCTAAGTATGGAGGGAGATTTCCAACCAATGCTCAAGGCCACTTAGTGATAAGACATCCTCTGGAGCTAAGCAACACATCTCACTCTGCCATGTGTCTCCCATCTGAGCAGCTTAGGCTACACAGCAGATTTAATCAGTTCCAGCTGGGACATTTCCTGTCTCCCCACAAGCTGCATTAACCCCTTCTTTCTTTCTCCGATTCAGAGGCTCTTAGAACATAGATAGCTCTCCCAAGCATGCCACAAACAACACTACCTCTTGTTCCGATCATTTTGAACATTCCAGTATCACTCATGGCTCGTGCAGCACAGGTTCAACCCTGGCACTGTATAGAGTTGGGCTACTAGAGGTGCCTGATCCAAGATGAAGTAGACTAGAAAAGGATCTTTCCTGCAAATCACTTAACAACTAGACATTCCTTCTTAGAGATGGCCTTTTTTTCTGGATTTACATCCAAGTATGTTTTTTGAATTAGATATCTCTTTTTTTCTCTAAGTTACATCCCCAACAACAGAACTAGCCTATCTTAGTCGGAAACTCCACCCTTCACCCACATCTGCTTCATGCTTCTAGGGCCCAGTACTCCAACAATGTTTGCAAGACAGGCCGCCAGAGAAGTAGGCATACACTTCCTGTGTGAACTAGCCAAAAAACAAAGCAGGGCGTAATCACCTCTCTGCTCCCAAGGCACATGTTACAGCTGGCATCCCTATGAAGCTGGTCCAGTCAAATCACAGAGAGAATTCACAGGACAGGTATCCAAACGGAGCAGTGCATCACCTTTCCCAAAGTCAATATACCTTATGAGCCCATCTGGCTTCAGGACCAATATTAACAAGCTGTGCCACTCGCTCTGACCTCTCTATGACCACTAATTCCTTCCTATTCTTACTATCCACTCTTCCCAACATGTATTTGCCAGATTTCCCCCAAGCCGACAGGATATACAGAAGTGGTAATCAGCTCCAGCTGAGGTGCCTCCTGCTTCCTAAAGCCTGCCTTGGCTACACTGGTATTTGTCCCGGGGTTTATCCACATACCGAGGCAGCACAAACCCCATGACGCATTCCGACATCTCCGGCGGCTCCGCAGCCATGCTGACATCCCAGAGCCTGCAGAGGACCGCATTTTAAAATAAACACAACTTTGCTTACACTGTATCCTGATCTTTCACCAAGGGCTTGGGCTCTGCCCAGGAGGCAGACAGAAAGACTCAGCTGGGCAGAGAGATGGGCTTGTGGTTGAGGCCCTGGTCTGGGAGTTGACACAGCTGGGACTGGACCCTGCTCCCCCTGCCATCTTCCTCCGTGACCCTGGACAAGTTGCTGGTTCCTCTGGGCCTCCGCTTTCTCCTCTTCAGAATGTGATGCAGATCTCTTGGCGCACTTTTCCTGTAGGTACTGACCAGGAATTTAAGTCAAAATGGCACTTTTAAATTGCATTTTAACCACAGTTCCCAACTTTTAAGCTGGCGCTAACTCATGCAGATCCTCTGGCCTAGACGTTATAACTTAGATGGATGACGTTGCTGCTAGAAGGGAATCTGCCTTGGAGGACAGGCTTAGAGTTCCAAATTAAATTAATGAACTACGTGGCAAAAAACAATATCCAAGAAAATTCAGTAAGTGCAATATCTTTGCACAGAAGTGGGAATACTCATTTATGGCTAGAAGAAGAGGTAAGGACTGTGCAGAAGTGCTGGCTGCATGAAGAGAACCAGACTTTTGAATAAATAAAGCCATAACCATCATCCTGGAACACATAACCAGGAGTAAAAACCGTGAAGCATATGAAGTGCCCACTTCATTCAGCTTTAGCAAGACCTCAGCTGAATAATTACGCCCTGATTTGGACCATTTAGAGAAATTCCAGAGAAGAGTCATGGGAATGGTCTGAAGTTCAGAAATCATGAGCTGCCAAAAAAGACTGAGAAACTGGGGTTGCTTAAAGAGAAGAGAAATGGGCTGCTGAAAAAAGGGGAAAGAATTAATCCATGGTGGTCAGAACAAATAGAAATACGATTAAGTTACACATATTCAGGAAAACACTGGAAGTAAAGGAGTAGTGAGGCACAAGAATGTTTTTCTTGGACAGAACATCCAGCATTAGGAGAATTAAGGACAGGTTAAAAGAAAATCTGTAAGGAGTGACATAGCTCCGTTTGATCCTGCTCGCAGTCCGAGAATGCCCTAACAGAACTGCATCTGTCTCAGGTGCATTTTTTTATTATTCTTTCATTTCTGAAGAGATTGGTCACCTATTGAGTCCACACCATGGACACATCCATAAAATGGATGTACCTGAAACTTCTCAGGGTTTGGGTTTTCCTCAAAGCTGATTCCAGACCTTCAGTTTTGAGGAAGAGTTTCACCACAAGCGTGTTCAATATGGGTGTTTTATTGTTACATTACACCTTCCAGCCAGTTATTTTTAAAAGTTTGAAAAAATAGATTTTATCTCTCAAGCGCCCTCGGTCAGCAAGATGTGTATGTAATCTAAGATGATTTGAGGTATCCATCATATCCACAGGTGTGCCCAGCTCCTCTATTTTTTAAGGTCACATTAAATGTTTTGCCTCAGCGACCTCATGGTAAAAAAACACTGCAGAAATTGGGTTTCATTCAGAACTGGCTGATGAATCCATAGAAGGAGACACTGGTTAGTGATTTTGTAACACCTTTAACAGAAGTTTTCCAGAAAATCAAAGTTTTGGGTTTTTTTTTCAGGAAAATCTAAGTCCCAACTCACAGGCTGGACAATTTCATCGTGTTAGCAATATTGAAAGACTCCAACTCAAAAAACAAAAGACCCCACACATAGTTGGATCCAACGAGGTAAATCTGAACAAAGAGCTTGAAATTTTTTATAAGGATAGTCATTTATCTGAATAGACAAAAATTCTAGGTATTAATATCTAATAAGTCCCCTAGGTGGGAATTTTGAAAGATAAATACGTAAGTAACCATAGCCCAGTTACTAAATTAGCGAAAGAGAGATCTCCATAGTTTCAAGCACCAAACCCAGCAACTGCTCTCATTCAGCAAGTGGGGGAAAATAGGGACAAACGTCATCAACTGTGCGCTGCTAAGCTGCAAGTGCAGTGCCATGGAATAAAACCTTTCAGGGTAGGTATGTCACAGGGGTATGAGAAGAGATGGTTGCTTCTGCAAATACTTGAGGCAGGTATACTTGTAAAGAGACAAACCACTGGCTCCACATCTCCGTGCCTGCGTTAACACAACTGCAGACAATCATTCTACAGCCTGGCGAAAAGCTGAGGGGCTGCAAATCTGGTTATTGCTTATATGGAATTTATATTCTTCCTATCAATGATCTGGTTACTATTCTACCCACTCTTACATTCAGACACTCTCACACATTTTAGGAATCTATTGGAGACATTGCTAGATTGAGCCAGAACAGCAAGTGATCTTTGAGCAAGTGCTGAGAACACATCTGTCTGCACAAGGTGCTTGGAGCAACAGAGGAAACCCTGCGATAAACCAGCATGAAGGAGAGTGCGTGGAATGTTCCCTCTTCCACCAAGAGTCTTGCACACAGGTACTGAGAAATGAACTCTCACTGTTAACAGGCACAATCTCATTGCTGAACAATCACTACTCTCCCATTGTAACACTCCCAGCTTCCTCCTCTGCTCCAGCCTCATCCATAGTTTCTAGACTAGCCAAACAGGAGGAAAAACCCTCCCTTCACAACCCCTGCAAGGCGCAGCAGCAGCAGGGAAAGCATTTCCTGCACTGTTGCTGTTAAACTCAGTCTGCAGCAGAGTCATCTCATTGCACAAGCTCTGCCTCAGCATCTTAATCCATTTCCACATCAGTTCAGTGACTTTTGGGAGACCACAGTGTTTCTATTGAAACAGGAGAACCAAGAAGACACTTGGACTACTTTATTAGTGCCACTGTGAACATTCCACAAGGAATCCAGAACAAAACCGAACCACACACCGATGCATCTCGACAGCTGCAGCTGTATCAAGTGAGAGCAGTCATATTTGTAGAGCACCAGCAAGATGCCTTCTGGAGGTAGAAAAGAAACAGCCCTTTTAGATCCCAGTAGAGGATAAAGTGCGTATCTGGGAAGCAAGCAGAAAATCAGAAACACAACGAAAGAAGCATAATTTGCAGAGCAAACTGATGAAAAAGGAGCAAGCACCCCCTTCTCAGGGCATCATAAATAACAACCCCTCAGCTCTGCCACTTTCCTTCCCCATTTAAAAGAAACAAACATTTTAAAGCTGCCAAGTGCAAACCAACCCTGTAATTAAAGAGGGGCCTGGGGTGCAAAGACCTGGATCAGGACTTCTCTCACTATAGAAGTTCAGGCAAGCTTCAACATTTGGGCATCATTTTTATGTGTTTTTTCATTGCCCTGATCTTCAGTTCCCTGGAAGGTGAAGAGAGCAGCAGCTATTTCTGGTTCTAACTATATGACTTAGTTCTCAGAAAAAGAGGAAAACTTTTGGGAAAGGTCAGTGCAAGGCTGTGTCTGCTCAGCTGTAAAATGCCTCTAGCCATTTATATGGGTTATACACAAATATTTACTGGGTTTTCAATCAAAAACAAATATTTACTATTCTAATTACAGCAGTACTTGGCAAACACACTAGTCTGCAAATACAGAGCATCTTCCTAAGGAAATACATCCTCATCCACTGAAGTTAAGGAGGGTAAAAGGAAAGCCTCTCCTCTAAAGACAGGCTGAGAGAGTTGGAGTTGTTCAGTCTGGAGAAGAAAAGGCTCTGGAGAGACCTTAGAAACCCTCCAGTGCTTAAAGGGGCTACAAGAGAGCTGGAGAGGGACTTTTGACAAGGACATGGAATGACAGGACAAGGGGGAACTGCTTCAAACTGAGAAAGAGTAGATTTAGATTAGATATTAGGAAGAAATGCTTCATCATTAGGGCAGAGAGGCCCTGGCACAGGTTGCCCAGAGAGGCTGAGGCTGCCCCATCCCTGGAAGTGTTCAATGCCAGGCTGGACAAGGCTTGGAGCAACCTGGTCTGGTGGGAGATGTCCCTGCCCAAGGCAGGAGGGTTGGAACTGGATGATCTTTAAGGCCTCTTCCAGTCCAAACCATTCTGTGACTTTATGAATAAGGGATGGTTTTCATAATTTCATTTCCATCCCTGAATGTCAACCAACTCAAACAGAATAAGATCTGTTTAGTGCATGCTGAAATGCAACTTCGACCGCATGTCATGAACTGATGGAAAGTTTTGCTTTCCCACTCTGTTCTCTACGGCTAAGGGCACAGAACACACAGTAGTAGCTTCCAAGACATCAATATATTAGAAAGGAAACCCCCACATGTTTTAATAACCCACAGCTACAAAACTTCACTTGAAATGGCAAGTGCTGTGATCCTTAATTGACCACGGCAGATTTGGAAAGCCGGACAAAGTGCTACAACAGTCAGACTGAACTAAAAAGTTCAGCAGTCCCTTTTGTTCTAGCTAATGTTTCAATACAGAGGAAAAACTTGAGAGCTCCTCCATTTACAACAAGTTTGGTTATGGATGACTAAACTATTGCTTTCTACTCTGGAATACTTCATAATAATGTCTTTAAATATTCAATAAACAGTATGGTTTAATTTAAAGTGATTAGTTTTACATAAGTAATGGAGCACAGAATGGAAGGTTATAAAGAATTAGCTGCCTATACATATTCATAGTCATGCAGTAAGTGAAAAAATAAATGAAGAATGTTCAGCAACATATACAGACAGGTCCCTGACCATCTTAGTCCTTATATTTTGGGACACAATGAGGTCTTCAGGCTTTGAAAGCCTCCATTAAATTCTTTAGAAGAATGACCTGGGCTCCCCAGGTAAGTCTGAGACAACCCTGAATTAAGGCATGTACCAACCTAATCAATATCTTTTCCAGTTGGTGTGCTCACAGCACACAATCCATCACCAGTAACGGAACTGTGCATAGAGGTTTGAGGTTAGACAGCCTTAGATTTGTTCCTTCCTTCATCTCACCATAGAAAATCTCAAAAAACCTGAGCAGAGAGGAGGGGAGGGAGTTGCTCACTTTGAATCATTCATTACCATAAACCTGATGACTTGGACTCCAGTTTGGGACAAGTGCGTCATGAGACCTGTTGAAAAAAAGGTCTGTTTCAAATAGACACACACCCATCTGGATGGTTCTTCTGGTTTTGTCTTCATTTTAGGTTTGGTTTGGCTCTCCTGGTGCTTGTTATTTCACTTTTCAAAAAAAGCTGCCAAATGTGGACAGCGGGTGTGTCCTGTTGACATCTTGCGGTCTGCACAATATGTCCATTTTGCTGATTGTCAGGGCAATATGATTAAGACCTGAAAATCAAGGAAGATTTTAGCCTGTGACATGTGTTGAACAGCAGCAGTATTTGTTGAACAGCAGCAATTAAGCCTCATTTCAACAGTCAAGGATGACCACCTCCATCACTCTTCCTCAGCCACCCTCCCTCAGTCCCCAGCTGTATCATTTGTCTGGGTCCTCCTTTGCCAACCATGATTAGGCACAGCTCCAGCCAGAGCAATACCAGCAACCAGACTGAGCTAAATCCAAGGTCCTTCCAGCCCAGTACCCTGTGTCCAGCCACAGCCAGGAAACAGCTGTTTAGGAACAGAAACAAGGCAAGTGAATTATCCTCCTTGCGGTATGGTCTCCAAGTAATCAGCAGTTTAAGGAAATATTTCCTGATTTCCAGAAGTAGACCGTTCCCACAAGATTATGTGCATCCAAGGTTTGGTGTTCCCTCCCAGCCAACTGGCAGAGGTTGGATCTTCAATTTGTCAACCCTGAAACACTGCAGAATAGGCCAAATTCTCTGCCAGTAAAAAAATCAGTGACATTTCACCAGCGTGCAAGATATTAACATTATATGAGTTCTTTGGAGTCCTATCTGAAAATGAAAGGATCCTAGGGCCCAGTTCTCATGTAGACAGAGGATCTTTAAATCATAATAGCAAAAAGGAAAAGATTAGAAGCAATCCGGAATTTTAGTTGGCTGCCCCTGAGGAGCCTTAGCCCAAGTTCGAGAGAGGTTTTGTTACGAATTTAAAAGCTAATAGATAACCCCCAAACATTAATCTCCTTTTAAGCACCACACATTGGACACAGTACTAAGAAAACCAAGGTTCAGATGAGAATATATAAAAGAAATTAAATTAAAGTGTTGCAACTAACTATCCACATGGCTGAAGTGATTTACAGCAGCCATGAGCACAGCCAAGCGCTGATAGGAAGAGTAGCACACACAGTAAAATGATAAGGTGTGGTATAATATTTATTAATCTTTTCAACAATTATTTCAGTATAAATTACTTCAATGACTCAGAAATCCCTGCCAAAGTAGTGTAACATATATCACACACCACACAGAGAGAGAAAGGGACCAAGGTATAGGATACTCTTATTAAAATCACAGAATATTTTAAGTAAGAAGGGACCTCTGGAATTCATCTACTCCAACCTCCAGTTCAAAGCAGGTGTAATTAGACCATGCTGCTCAGAGACTTGTCTAGTTGAGTCTTGAACATTTTCAAGGCCAGAAATTCCATAAAATTTAAGTCATGATGTTAGAAAAATCATTCCATTTCAGTCACAACTGTCAAAAACCATTATTCCTCCATTACAGCATGCATGTTACGTTTACTACTTCCCACCATTTCTGTTTCTTATTGCTGTTCTGCTGAGACTCCAGAAAATTATTTGATGAAGGAATTCTTTGCAGAGGCCTCCCTCAGCTTCTGGAGCTGATATGAAGGGGAAAAGGACAGGTTCCTCCCTCAGCATTCATCACTTGAGCCACAACATTTGTTAGAAAAAGCATAAAATGAGACGGTATGGGTATATACACTTCTAGTGAAGGATTCAGAACTTCCTAAGGGATTGTAGGTTCTGGGATACAGCACCATCACTCTGGAGGGGCACAGGAAGAGGCAGGCAACAGCTACAAGACAGCCTGAAACTGCACTCCAGCCCACCCACAGCCTGGCTCGCACCCCACACAAGAAGTTCCTCAGACCTCTACTGAGATGCTGTTATTGGACAATCCCCCCTTTTTCTTCGAGTAGATTCAGTGATCTGCAGGCAGAAATTATTTCCTGCTCCAATCAGAGGTTTGCGGGACCCCATCTTAACAGACCGCAACATTTTTGGGTAAAAGCAAAACCAAAAAAACCGAAACAAAGTCCATCAAGAAGAGTTCAGGAGTGGCCAGGGTAAGTCACAAAGTGATACACTTAGAATAATAAACCAGCTTCTGGACCCACATACACACTGCTCAGTGTCCCTGCTGATCCACAAAGGAACAGAATACCTTCCAAAAGTTCTGGGTTGGATGAACAATTTCTATCCCCCTGTCCTGCCCAAACCATAGCCTGTTTCAAAAGAAGGGATTAATTGCATCAGGCATTGCTCAGAGCAGGCAAAATATCCCTAGAATTTCCATTGTCCTAGACATTTGACTGCACAACATAATTCCTAACACTCCTTGGACCGTGTTTCTCATCACGCTGCAAGTTCCATTGGTTGGGAGGGATGACTAAATACCAGTGGATAACAGCAATTAAATGGAACAAAGAGAAGGAAGATGCTATAACTTAAAATGCCTCTCCCATTTTCCTCAAACTCCCACCCACCACTCTTACAATGAAGGGAAGGGTATCTATGAAGCAGAAGCCAAACATTAACTTAGCAATGTATTACAAAGTTGCAACAAGAATCAGGTGGAGGAAACACAGCTCAGTATGTGAAAGGCAGGGAAGGATTCTGGTGCCCCCCTCAAGCACAGAGACAGGGAAGGCTACTCAGCTCATCAGTGCTGCAGCCACCACCATCACTGGTTTGATTACACAAATTTGTCCAGTCTCTCATTTCAGTCAAGTTTCCTAACATGTCGTCCAAAGTCTTTCTCAGGTCACAGATTTCACAGAATATCCTGAGTTGGAGGGGACTCCGAAGGATCACCGAGTCCAACTCTTCAGTGAATGGCTTGTACAGGGATCAAACAGAGACTGAGCCCACAAAGATCACAGAGAAAGGACTTTTACAAGGCAAAAAAAGATTTTTTGTGTAATAACAACCCATTGGCCATCACTTTGCACATGATGATGACAAGCCACAGTTAATCCTCCAGGAATTAAGTGCATCTTAATTAACCTGGGTAACTAAAGAAAAATGGAGTTTTACATCCCAGAACAAAGGATTTCAAGCCATTCCTTCTGGCCACTAACAACAGCATGTCCCAACATCTGTCTTAATTCTTCAAAGTGCAACAGAAATGAAGGTCAGGCACTCAACACTTGCAAACTCATCTGGACCAGTAAGTGTCTGCAGATTTTGGTGAACCTGCTTAAAAAGCATGTCTAAGTGATGTCACCCTTTCCCTGAACCTGCAATATCCCGGGATTTACAACATCCTCCTTGTACTGGAATCAAAGCATCACTGCTTGTTCTGATAAAAGCTTTAACTTCACAGACATTACCCCAACAACATGCCATCAGTTTAACAAAAGGCTCAAATATCAGACTGCATCACAAGACTCAGCCTCATGTTTCCTTCCTGCTCAGCTGCAGGGAGCACTCACTGGTGAGCCACAGGCAGAGGGCACACAGAGCCACTCAGAGCAGGCTGGCAGGTCCACCACAGCTCTGCAGGGGTTATGTATGATTATTTATGCACCTGCTTGTATACATGGACATAAAATAAAGCCATCCAGTGCCCATCACCCCTGCCAAGGGTATTGCAGACTGTGATATCATCCCAAACAAGTCTCGGGGCTCTAAGAGCCAATACAGGCCCCCTAAGACTCACTCTCCATTCTGAATTACCTGTTAATACTACATCACTTCCAGGAGCTGAAGTAGATCTCATCTGGGAGCCATTTGTAGACAGGTAACAGCAAATGGGCTAATCAAGACCCCAGACTTTCAAAGGAGCATTTTCTTGAGGAAAAAGCAAACTCTGATCTCTCACCCAGTCTGCAGGGTTTGGTTTCTCTCCTTGCTGCCTTCCAGCTGCACCAGGCAGAGCTTGCCAGGCCTCATTCTTCTGCCTCTGAAGACTCACTGGACAACCAGGGCTGTAAACATTGCCAAGTCTTCCATTCTTACTCCTTGTTCTCAGTAGTCTCCCCTTTTCCAAGGGGAAAAAGTTCTGAGATAGCAGGAAACCTTGTGCAGAGCAGCTGAACTCCATTCCTCACTGCTTCCCCACACTATTTCCTCTTCCTCAGGAGGCACCTTCACAGCAGCAGCTTTCAGCCAGGCACTATTCCTCAGTTTAACATCATCACCCTATAAAAAGGCTTCTACCTCAAGCTCAGAAGTGCTCCAGCTCACTCTCACAGAGCAGTATATTCCCAATTCAGCCTTTCCTCAGCTTACAGCTCTCCATAAAAGCAGCATCAGCACACTACTCACACACCAGCCTTTCCTTACAAGCCCAGCTCCTTCCTTGCTACAAAACCTAGTGCAGGTGTGGCCAACTGAGCAGGGCTGGCCACCCTTAAAAGGTGCAAACACCTCCCACGTCCTACCAGCGATTACAGGGGATTTGCTTTCAGATTGCTCTAATATAGCTGCAATAAGGAGAAGGAAAAAAAGAGTATATTTGGGTTTTATTCTGTTTTAGGCAGCCGTCTGATTCACAAGAATCAAAATTATTTTTAGAATGTTCTTTATTTGAAATTGAAAAGCCTCTTTATTTAAGAGCAGCAAAGAATCAAGAACAGACATAAACAGCTGAGGGAAAATTAGGTAGTGATGAACAAGGAGTTTTCAATCACATGGGACGGGGCTGAAGTAACCTGTTTTAGCACTTAACTAAAGGAGTATCTTCCTCTCCTTGCAATGTGAACTGTTAATATGGCATTTGCAGAGAAGATGGAGAAATCATGTGATCCCTATTTAGCGTACCAAGAGTTTTGATGGGTGGCATTGGAGCAGGCTAATCCATGTGCCCCAGGCCTGGGCTGCCAGTACTGCTCATTAGCATTCTCATGGGCAGGGCTGTATCCTCAGGGCCTCCAGACAGTGACAGTAAGGAATTATTGAAGCCATTTTGCCTCTCTCTAGGAGGTTTGGTCACACCAAAAAGGTGTGGAAAAGGCTTTGTCACTCACAGGGTCCTTGCCCAGTTGAGAGGAGTGGCACAGTCACTGCAGGCTGCCTTAAGGTCTCTTCCCAGCTGTCAGATGCAAGTCAAACTCCATGCCTGCACCTCCTATCCCACTTAACAACAGCACGAGCAATAAAGGGAATGCTTGTGATTTCAAAGGAGTCATTTCTGCTGGAAGGTAAAACAGGGAGGCAGAATTGTAATATATGTTTAATTATGGCACTCAAAACCAAACTTAACAGGAGCTGATAGAAGTCTTTTCATTCACTTCGCTTAGCAATGAATCAGGGTCATCCTTAGACAAATTCCTTGTTTTCCCTTCAGACCCCTTAGACAAATTCCTTGTTTTCCCTTCAGACCCCTTAGCAGCCTTACAGCATTAGAATCATGTGTGTAGTAATATCTTTACCTGTACACAATCAATTCATGCTGCCATTAAGGAAATGTAAATTATGAAAGGTGACAGAAGAAATTAGACTTCCTGCATGTTCCATAACACAAATCCTCTCTGCAGCATTCTGTCCTCCTTCTAGGTGAGAACAAGCTTTCTCCTGTGGCTGCTTTTTCCCAAAAAGTAGCTCAAACTGGTGGATCAGTGTCTAAAGTAGGACAAAATCCATGAATACCTGCATGACTTAAAACCCAGGCTTTCAGGGGTCATGGCAACACAAATGCTACCTGTGAATACCATCGTCCTAAACCCAAGAAAGGAAAACATTTAAGGTTTTCAGTTTGCACAAACAACCTTCCATCATCTTGGCAACTTCATTCCATCTGGAACATCCTGTCTTCATATTTCAGAAAATACAGAATGAGGGAGGAGAGGAAATATTAAGAGATCACAAATGAATTTTTGAAGGTTCTTTGCGTCAGAATGGAAATAATTTTCCTTCCCACTCCTTTTTGCCCTACCACCACGTGCTACATTATTTTCCATCTCATTGTGCTTTGTATTTGACCTCTTGGTGAAAGTCAGGAAACATCATCCACCTAATTGTGAGCACCTGCACAGCTGCAGGTGTGAGGGAAAACACCTCATTGAGTGGGTCAAGGAACTCTCTGCTGATTTACAATATTCACACCCGTCACATCCAGGAAAAGCAGCCTGTGTTCATTGTTAATGCAGTGGTAGAGGGACATGTCAGAAATGCTGCTCGTGGTAGTAAAGGTGGTTATGGCTGCTACATTTTTGAGAAAGGAGGTAATCCATAGCTTCAGGACTGTCTGGTCTGTATTGTCAGCGAACTTTGTTCTCTTTCAAAATCTTCCACTTTTCTGCCTCAACCTAGACCAAGGGGAGTGCACACACCCGTTCACTCTGAGTGCAGGGGACACACTGCACTGCCTTCAGCAGGACTGACCACGCACACCATGTGCTGCCTATAGTACATCTGCAGGGCTTTTTCTGTTTAACTTTTAAACTGGACTCATATGAGACTCTCCCCAGCCAGACACCTCATTAAAGCTGACAGATTTACAATCCCCAGCTTGCAGTTTCTGGACCGTGGGTGGCCTTGGCCTTGGCCAACTTAAGAAATTTTGCATGCCACCATTTTCCAGTTGTAGAGTAGGAAGAAGAAGAACCCTCCTTACCTCCCATACACAGCCTTGCTGCTCAGAGTAAAGCACTAATATTTCAAAGAGGACCTGCCTGTTATGACATGCCCCTCCACTGACTGTAACAATGGAACCCCAACCACAGCTGGGGCTCCTAATAAAAATAAATTAGTGCTGCTGCTGTAAAAACAAATAAATAACATTAATAACTTCAGGAGAATTCTGTCAACACAGATGATGGGTAGGGCTGTCACAGTATTTATTTACTACGTTTCCAGAACTTTGCTGTTGACCTTTTACCTTCTAGAAACAGCCATGCTACAGAAACCTCCCTGAAGAACAGTCTCTGTCTCCCCACACAAACAGCTGAGAACCCTCCGGAGAGCTGCTAGTGAGATATATGCACTGTCTGTCAGTGATGAAGGAGTCAATTCAACCCCATGATTCAAACAAATGCACTTTAAGAGCATCTAATGTTTATATTGGCTTTGTATCTGCAACGCTATTTTGAGAATGGTCTGCCTAAGGCATTTTTCTCATTTCCAGACTGAAAGGTACTTTAATGGGGCCATGCCTGCAATGGTT
Source organism: Struthidea cinerea (assembly GCA_013397865.1). Classification (NCBI taxonomy): domain Eukaryota; kingdom Metazoa; phylum Chordata; class Aves; order Passeriformes; family Corcoracidae; genus Struthidea; species Struthidea cinerea. Next base: position 625,180 of record VZTI01005557.1, read on the forward strand.
TAGTTCCTGTGCTGGGCTTCTTGCCGAGGCTTCCACCTGCTTGTTTAATGGCAGAGCTTTTCAACTGCTCTGCACGGGGTGATATCTGGACTTTAAGGACTCTGCAGTGATGGTGCTGCCTGGTATCGTGTGCTGCACCCTCCTCCTGTCCCCAGGTTGAGAGCAATCAGAGCTAGGCAGAGCAGGGAAGGAGTAAGAAAAAGCAATATTTACACAGTAAACTTTCCAAGCATTCAAGAGAGAATGGCTTGCAGATGTATATGTTTAAATGACATTTACACTCCCATTGTTTCCTTTAACTTGGTGCTCATCTTACTCTGGGCTTCTTCGGATGAAAAAAACAATACTGCTGAGGGCTGTGTTCTTAGTGAGAAATAATACCCTTCCCCTTCCCTCTCAGATATACTAATTGCTAAGGAAAAAAAAAATCAGTATTGTGGAATTGTGTGTTTAGTGGGGAGGTCTCCCTTAGATATTTGAGCTTAAGTCAGTTGGGTCCTTTTCAGCCAGAAGACTTCAAGTACTCGGTACAGGGGTTCAGAGCAGTACTGGCACATTTTACATCACCCACTCCAAGGCTCCGGAGGGAAGGACAAAAGAAAGGAAATCTCAACATGATGTACTATTCAGGCCCCTTTTCCCCTCAGCAAAGGCATACAGCTGAACCAAACCTTCTAGAATTTCTTTTCTAAACTGAGGGTCCAAGATTTCTACACTCTTTTCTCCCTCAGTAATCTTGGTCACACCTAATGCTCTAGGCTAGGCAATGAACAACAGCATCTTACAGTTCTGGTAGTCAGCAAACAAAATAAAAGCAATTAACTCCTTCAATTGCTGACTGCTTATTTTTGGAATACCTCTGTGGATATGGGACATTGCAGTTATATTAAGTCACATCACCCTGACAGTGGGCCAAGCACCAGGAATCAGCACTGCAGGCAGCAATAGCTCATTAATGGAAGCCAATGCTGGAGTTAAGCGCTGTTTTCTTCCACATGTGCAGCCAGGAGGGTAAGGGGAAATGCCACCAGACACTTCCAGTTTCCTCTGTGTTAGTGCTTTCATTCTACACAAGTGCCTCATGTGTGAGGGCTGACAATCAGCAAGTGAAAATCAACACTTGAGCAAAGGTCACTGGGAAAACATAATGCTACCTTTTCCATAAATAATTAGGATATTGTACAGCCACTCAAAGTCCAGTCTATCACTCACCCAAGCCAAGGACTACAGAGACTTCTGCAGGCTTTGCAGCACCCTTGCCATTTGTTAACATCCCCACAGAAAAATTCTATTTCATTTACCCAGTGGTCTCTTCCCAGATGCAATGATACTTTGGCATCCCACTCTGCAACATCTCTATTTTTGATTTTCTGTCTTGGAAATTGGTTTTGTGGTTGAGCCACATTTTTTTTTCACTTCCTGTGATTGACATATGATCTGAGCTTGGCTAGAGGAAAGGGACATTCTGCATAACACATCATCAAGAGAAAACCTGCCCCGGATGAGGAATTTGTATGGACTTGGTCTGACTGGTAAAGAAGGTCAGAATGAAAAAAGACGACATGTAGAGGAACAGCCCTATGAGATTAATGTGAAGGCAGGAAGAGAAATCAGATGTCTATTGCAATGTAGTCCTCCATCTGGGGTACTTTGCGCTCCTTGGGGCTTTGCTGAACTGACAATCTGCACACCAACCCCATCTGAAATACCTTGCCAGGGTCACCTAGGTGCTGCCCCGCCCACAGAAGGTGACAAGTCCCAACCCACAGTCCTGCTCAGGCTCCAGCTGAAGAGTGTGAAATAAGGGCTGAGGTGTCTCCTCCCATGGTGACATGTGGGATCTGTCTGTCCTGAGACGGAGGGTGAATGATTCTGCTGATATTTTTAATAACCCAGCTCCTGATGCAGTCTGCTCCTCTTGGTGCCATGTTGAAATCATTGCAGAATTACATCATAGAAATCCAGAAGTACTGATTAAGTACATGTTGGTGCATGATTACAAACCAAAATATGACCAGGACCTGTAAAAGTCATTCCTTTCACAGCTGAGGAAGCTTTTTATTAGTCTCATTCAAAATCAGTATCACACCATGTGGACCTGAATTACACAGTGCCAGTGAGGGAAGAATTGTGCTCTCTGAACCCAGGAGACCATCTTTCATTTAAATAGGATTGCTTTTAGTACATTTGTTTTCAGATGCCTTTGCAAAATAGCGAGTAACTTGGTACAGAGAAACCAATAATATGCTGAGAATCAGGTTGAATCATTCCTGTGAAGAACTTTCATAGGTATGTATTTAATAAACATCAGGAGTGAAAGATCACACTGGATTCACTGCAGATCAATATTCCTGCGCACACGTGAACTGCTGAAAGTACAGTGCACAACCCAACTGTGTAACACAGCAGAAAACCGGCTCCGCTTGGTTCATTTTACAAATTCCAAATGTTGTTTTTCACCAAAACCTTCCTCTTATTCTTTTTTCTTTTTAAATGAAACTGTCATTCACTACAGGACTGAATGGAAATGATCAAACTGCAGTCACTGGAAAGACTTCTGTACATGTTGGATTGGATTCTACTGGAGTAGCTTGAAGCAAATGTTTATATATACTTCCAGTGAGTTTATTTTCTTAGGGTGAATGAAAATAGAAACGTCTTGGAGCACGGAATGGAGAAAATCAGCTTTCCACGGAAACCACAACTGAGAAGAATTTGATAACAGTTCAGAATAAGGAGTACTATGATATTTTAGTCTCACTAGAAACTTATCTTCCTTCAGAAATTTCTCGCACCTTATATACTTAAAACTGGTTACCCACAGGTTGCCTTCATGTGAGCACTCTGAAATACTGATTTTAGCAGAGGTATTTTGATGTTTTACCAGCATCTTGGGAAACCGAGTCTGAGCTATTTTAGGCAGAAGTCAAAGCCACTTCATTTCCAATGCCTCAAGAAATAACAGAGCAGCCAATTATTTCCCTCTCCCCCTTATAGCACATATGAAATTAGCAATATCACCCAATCACATGTCAAAGCCACAAAACCACTTTCTAAATAGGTTCAATATTTAGCCAAGACTGCAAACATACCAGAATAAAGGAAGCTCAAGAGGAGTCATGCTATGTCCAGCACTTTGCCCATTTTCAACAATTCCATCATGTCCACACAGAAGACAGGCAGGTATCATGTGCTGTTGGCTGATGAGGAGTAAAAGATGTGTTCTGTGAGGCTTCAAGGCTTGACAGAGAGGTTTTAGTGTTCTTTCCTAAACCTAAAACCTCTTTTCACCCTTCCCTTTAAGGCCACTACAGCATCCTTGTTCAGTTCTTAACAATCTGTCCCTGACACAAGGAACCAGGAAGGAAACTGGACAATCACTGCACCAAACCCTGTTGTTTTCTTCCACTGAAGAGTTTCAAGCATTTGGGATTCCTCACTGAGAGGGAAGCAAAGAGAGGGCTCTCCCTTGGCAGCAGAGAGAGACACCAGCAGGAGCATGAAACAGCTGGGGCAATTTGGATTGGCCAAAAAACCAATGTCATCAGATGGATTTGAGAAACCTCCAGTGCAGAGTGAAAATTTGAGAAACAAGAAAATGTCACTGAAATCAGTTTATTTTAAATAAATAAAATTTATTTTACCTAAGACTGTAGAACACCTGCTGCAAATGCCTCAGTTTCTGTTACCTCTGTAACGACTCTGAATCCTGCTCTCACAGACTCCCTTCAGGAAGGGAATGTAAAACGCCTACATGTCCAGTCACTCCCAAACTTTTCATTTGGTTCTCACTGAGAGGATGCAAAGTGCCCAGAAAAGTGAGACCCAAACACAGATGGGACCCATAAGAGTGACTGGAATCCAAGGAGAAACAAATTAGGAAGCACCCCAAAGAGTTATTTCTCCTATTGAAAAATAAGCAGTAATGGAATAAGAATTACATTCTTATTATTCTGCAGGAAAAAAATTGATTGCCATAGAATTCTCATAAGGAAAAAAAAATTACATCCAAATACTTTTTTGGATGTCAATATCCATGTTGGTAAATAAATTAATCCCTTCTATGTTTGAAGGTGAAAAGCTCTGGGTGTCTTACGGCATCTGCATTGCTAAAAGCTGATTTCTTGCCAGACCTCACCACTTCTAAAACAGTGCAGTATCAGAGCAGCCCCTGCAGCGCAATTCAGACACCAATCAGGTCCTGGGGGAGAGAATAAAACAGGAGAGGCTTGAACTATGGGTCCCATGGGACAACACCACAAAACAGATGCAGAGATTTATTTCTGTTGTAACAAAATCCCATTTTCTGATGGGGAAAGATTTGGTCTGGATTGTCTTTTCTGGCCTCATTTATTGTTTGAGTACCAAGCTGCAGGAGGAATCACATTCATTTGTTTTAATACATCAGAAGCAAAAGGCAATGCACCATTGGTCTAGTTTCATTTCATCTGTTTAAGAAAACGTTTTGTACTGTCAATAAAGTATCAAGTCTTGATTTGTGCTAAACTCATAATAAAATTGCAGACCAACAACACTTCTGTTTGGAAATAAGGTCAAAGGTGGGAATGACAGGTATGAAAAGACACATCCACAAAGTCAAGACCGTGACTTGAAAAGCAAAATAATAAGTTAACAACCCTGAAACCACAGCTCTCCATGACTTGTGCACAGTGCGTGGAAGGACAGACTGGTTTTGACTAAACTGCCTCACTCTGCCAAGGAGTTACTTCTCATGGAAACTCCTCAGAGCTTTTCAACCCACAAAAAACTTCCATTATATTACATTTTCATTCAGATTTGGAACATAGACAAACAGCAGTTTGTCAGGTTTTTTCAAGATGGAAATTCTGGGGAAAGTTGCTCGGCTCTTTTTGTCAGCTGTCATGGAAGATAAATGATTGTCTAAGCAGAAGTATGCCAGGGCTTCCTCCGGGGTGCTTTGGCTGAGATCAGCTTGAGGATTGTCCTCCTACCAGGCACTGTCACAAAGCACCTTTGTGATTTCTGCTGGACAGCTCCAGAGGGCCGGCAAGGAGAGAAGCAAAACTGGGAAAGGTGGAAACAGTGGTACATGGTACAGATCCACATACAGCCATTTCTGGTGCTGCTAATTATGACAACACTGAGGAAATTCCTCTGTTTCCATGAGATCCTATAATGGCTGTGCAGCTTCCATAGGGTCAGGCAGAATTCTGCAAACAGGCTTTAAAAAGTTCAAGTTGTTCCATGCGTGCAGGTCACAGCCTTTGTAATTTGTTCATGTATTTTATAGTAAACAATATGTTTTCTCAGTTATTTACCAACAGTTGCAGTAGCTGCTTCTCTGTGCTCCCCTGCCTGAAGATCAGGAGAGGTCATCACATATTTCTCACAGATTTTCTTCCTGGAAAGGAAACTGTGTAAAGGCTTCCTTTGATAAAAAATGACCATACGAATGGGCAGCACAGAGGTGGTTTCATCAATCCATACTGCACATCCCTAGAGGAAATAACCAGATGCTTTTTCATTGGGATTTAGTGAAGGAGAACCATTCCCAGAAGCTTCACACAGCAGACTGGATACTGATATCCAGACTGGATACTGGATACAGACCCTGTGCCTGTGCCTGCCATGCACATCAGAAGTTCTGCCATCAGAGTAGGCAATTCCTCTGTGTGAAAAACAGCAGGAAAAGGACACCAAAATCACTTGGACTTTGGGTGTGGTTCAGCTCCAGGAACTGCTGTGTTCAAATTTGCCTTCTCCAGGGTACTAACCTGCCACCTGATCAGCAGCTGCTCCAGCTGAGAGGAGGATCATCTGTATTTATACAGGGCATAGGGAGACACGTGTAGGAAAACACAGTTGTGGCCAAAACTGCACATGTAGAAAGGGACTTCCTTATTCCACTTCCCCCAACTAAAGATATCCCCAGCGTCAGCAAGCTGAATACTTTCTCATTCACACTGGGGACCTTCCTTAGACCTTTCTGCCTTCTTCAAAATTATTCTTCTTTCCCTTGCTGACAAACCCTTTACTGAGGTTGTTTTTCAGCTGTGGAACAAGCAATGAGATTTACTTGTTTAACAGCACTGTAGACACACAAAACCCCAAGCCATTTGCACAGTCCCCCTTCTCTCCCTGAGATCTCCTTCAAAGTACCCCAGGCAGGACCTCACCATCATGGGGTACCTTGAGGAGAAGCTGAGATTCCACTTGCAAAGCAGGATGTAAATATGGGAGGAGCAAAGCATGGCACCACTCTGTAACATCCTGGATAACACAACAGTACTCTGGATAACACGACTGTTCTCCTTAACCCTCCCCCTCTACATCCACATCACAGCAATCTCTTTCAAAGAGCAGGGTTTAAACACAGCTGCTGGGTCTGTCCTTAGGCCAAGAGGCTACATCTGGCAGAGCAGCTCTACATGTCTCTGATTTGGGCATTCCCAAAATAATGTCATCTCCTCTTGGCCTCTGTTCCTGTCACTACCTGAGTGCAAAACCTCTGCTGTTTCTGTGTAACTCACAAGGAATCCTGGTATCAACTTCTCGTGTGATGATCACTCAGAACCACGAATCCAGGTCATTCCGGTATCCATCCTGGAAACTGACTTGTTACTAGTGACTGATCATCTTCAGAAATAACTTTTGGTCTCTACTGTAAGTCCCAGGACTATTTTTCGAAGGATTATTTCCTTTACACACCCACTTGCATGCTGAGAATCTAACATTCCTTCCTATCAAAATCTGGGCTGGGCTCACAACCTTCCAAACAAATCATCTCCAAGCTCCTACTAATCATTTATTTTTCATCTCTACCACAGAGATTAGCCCTCCCTGGTAATTTGAACCTGGATGACACAGAAATTTTGAATAGATTTAATTTCATTTTTGCTCAGCGAGGGTCCTGTCCGTGGCTGGTGAGGAGATGGGTGAGTTTTTCCAAAGTGCAAGATGTTACATACTCTTGTACTTATTTAAATGTGTACATCCAGTGATGATGCCGTTTTCCCAAGGTAGAAGGCCCCTGAGTATTTTTCAATCACAGATGTCCCAACTATTTGCATGGAACATACATTGCAGCAGGATGATCTCTTGGCATAACTAGTGACACTGATTATATTTAACTATTTTTTCCAGTTCTTCCTGGTGACCTAAATAGCTCCAAGCTGAAGATTTCACATGAAAGATGCAGGATTTACTTCACATAACCCTGTGAAAACATGATGCCAGTATCTGGATGCATATCCAACTCGCCATTCCCTGAAATTACTAGAAGAGTGTGACAGGAATACCCCAACCCTCTAGGCAAGACAACACATGACAGATTAAATCCTTGTCTAGGGCAGAGAGCCACTAGAGAGGTTAAACTATTCAGATTGCTTTATAGATATTTCCTGCCTCCTTCCTCACAAACTGACATGAGGGCTTTAACAAGGCTGAAGCTCTGGCTGAAAGATGAGACCTTATCCTCCACAAGAAATATGCTCAGAGTTCTATGGCATTCCAAGCCTTCACTGTATTTAGTGGCCATGATTCCACCTTCCCATCCTATGCAGTAGCTCAGACGCACTATTCCTCATCTCCAGGAAATCCAAAGGCTATTGTAGAGCTTGGATTTGTTGGCTGTCTCTCTTCCCAGCCCCTTCTGTAATACTGACACATTTTCAGCATTATTTCTGCCAGGACTGTCACTCCCCAGCACAGGTTATCCTGTGCTAAGCACTGCCACACTCACTGAGAGTCTCTGGAAAACATTCACAATCCCTGCAACAACTAACTGAACTCATATAAGCATCTCTTGAGTGACTCTAATGTTAATTTCTTAATGTTGTCCTTCAGTCCCTTTTTTGGCATTCCTGAAATATATCAATGTACTGACACCAGAACTTTCTCCTCAGCAGGGCAAATACTTTATGAGTAAATGACAGCACTGGCCAGACACAGTTGGCTTTGTACTTCCCATAAGATGCAAAGGGTTTTCCAGTTTAACTATGAACAATATGATGACACCCTTTCCTACCTTTCCAAATCAATCCCTGCCTTGAGAAGATCAGCAATCAGTTCCTCTGATCAGGTTAATACTTCAAACTATTAACATTACCCTAACGATTACACTATCTAAAATTGCAAACTGATCTTGTCCTGTTGGTCTTTGTCAGAGGGTATGGATAATTATCCAACTTGCATTTAGTACCTGCAGTCCCTTACTGCCTAGGATATTTTATTCAGTCTCAAGATCACTAAAAAGTGAGGTTTTTTACTTTTTTATTAAAAGTATGAGGTTTTGCTCAAGACAAAATTCCTAATGTTTTGGGCCACATCCACTTCCCCTTCTGCCAGCAATTGTCTTTGAATTCTTACATTATTATCTCCACAAACTGAACTACACCTCTAGGACATTTCTAAAAGGAAAATATTCATCTCATCTATTTTAGCTCCACCACAGCCAGACGGGCATGGCCCAATGTCCACAGCAGCACTCCCTGCAGAGGCTATTTGCAAGATGTATCCCTTCCATGCCAACACACAAACCCACATCCTGGACTCCTGGTGGACTGCTTCCTCACAGCCTTCCCATTCCTACACCCAGTTCTGGCCTGCAGCTGCTCCTTGCTAGTCCCTGCTGGCCTTCCCTGCCTCACTCCAGCAAGTGGGAGGTGGCAGGAGGAGCAGCTGGTCAGGCAGCCACAAGGCCACTGCTGCTGTTAGCACAGAAAGCGTGAGCCTGTCAGGCCCCAGGGAGGCTGGCACAGCCAGGGGCAGTGACAGTGTCTGCAAATGAAAAGTCATCTCACCCCCTGCCAAGCTTCCTGTGACTCTTCTGGAGGTGATCCAGATGCTGCCACGGCCCTTGCGTAGTTCCCCATGAGCCAGTTACTGTCCCAGTGTGGTGCTTCAGTGCTAAATTCCCACCCCATGCCAAGACTGCCTGAGCAGATTGTTCCACAAGCACGAGCTTTGCAACCCACACCCCACTGTGACTTCTCAGCTGCAACCACAGCCAGAGGTCACAAGCCATTGTACACAGCCACCTTCCCCAGGGATCTGTCTCATTCCTGGAATCACTGTCAGAGCATCTCTTGGGTTAGGTCACAGCAGTTCAGTATGGCCAGCCCGAACAGGAGGGCACAATTTCAAGCGGACTAGAGAAAAGATGAGGAGGTGCTCTGGAACGTGGTTGGTCCCAGCCATGAGCACTTGGCCGGGTGTCAGGCTCCAGACCTGTGTCACAGCTTTGTGGTCAGGGCTGTGCCCCAGGCAGACTGGTCAGAACATGAGAGGGTCACTTAGCTACTGCCCCCATTTGCACAGAAACACAAAATACACTCACTAACCCATCTGCCAACACTTGTGCTGGGCTGCTGGCAGCACTGCCCCATGCCACATCAGGGCCACTGCTTGTGGAATCACCTGCCAACGTGGTCCATGCTGTTCCTCTCCTGCCAAACCAGCTGTTCCTCTTGGGCAGCCATTTGTTGTGGCATTTGGTGCTGCTCTGTCAGGTGTCTGCTTGCACAGATATCACACACCGACCCGAACTGGCATAACTTCCATTCTTAATCGCAACAGCTGATAGAGTCTGTGAGACTTTTACTCTTCAGCACTAAAATTCTGCTGCCTGCAATATCCGAATTAGTTGTAAAATGGCTTCTCTCCCACACCACAGAGCTGGAATACAAATCTGCTCAAAACATCACCCAAACTCTGTGAATTGCTGTCTGGCATCCTGGAGTGGAACCTTGATCCAAGTCAGAATTGGAAGCCACTTTGAAGCTGACCTGCTCTGAGCAAGAGGTTTGACCAGATGACTTCCAGAAGACCCCCTGCAGTCAACATTATTCTGCTGTCTAGACAAGAGAGGGGAAGGTCCAACTTTCACCTCTATTTCTGCTCCCAAGCAGATAGACCCATATGAGCACCAGGCTGGAAAAGACAACATAGTTTTACTCCTGTGGTTGAAAGTGCAGCTTCCACATGATACTTCTGCCTCCATTTGGACAAGGGGATGCAAACTCACCTGCCTGTGCTCCAGGAGTTGTGACCAAGCACATAAACCCTCTCTCTTAGCAGCTGGGCAGAACTGCCTCTTTAGGATACATGATATTTCACTGTTAACCTTTTTGTTTAAACAGGCGTTTGCATCACAAATTGTCATTTAGCTTTGGAAAAAAAAAATCTTTCATTTAAATTCTGACAGAAGTGCAACTTCTGGCTGGTTTTGCTCAAAATTAAGCATAAAAATCAGAAACTGATTGAAACTCCTTTGAAGCTGTTCAGGCTTGGAAAAAAAATCAGAATCTCCAAATTATATTTTCCTCAGAAATTCCTGTCTTGTCCTCTTCTTAATTGATTAGGGTTTTTTCAGCTATTTTTTATTAGTACTATAAAGAAAACAAGCATGAGCTATCTCTCCTTTGTATTAACCTGGAGCCCACTCAAGATCACATCATCCTTCCAGTACCTGAAGGGAGCCTACAAGAAACATGGGGAGAGACTATTTACAAGAACAGAGAGGAATGGATTCAAACTAAAAGAGAGTAGGTTTAGATCAGATATTAGGAAAAAGTTCTTCCCTGCGAAGGTGGTGAGGCCCTGGCACAGGCTGCCCAGAGAAGCTGTGGCTGCCCCATCCCTGGCAGTGTTCAACCTGGGATAGTGGAAGGTGTCCCTGCCCATGGCAGGGGGTTAGAACGAGATGGTTTTTAAGGTCCCTTCCAACCCAAACCTTTCTATTATTCTGTGATTCTATAATTAGAGAACCTGCCTGGAATTTTAGCGGGTTCGCTTCAAGTGGTAACTTTTGAGTTGTTTTTGCCAAAAATACGTGGGGATAGTAAAGGAGTCTGCCAGGTAAGTTTGTCGGGGACATTGGAACCTTAGGCAATACACAGGGTAGGTGTGAAGAAAGAGCAGCAGATACACATCATGCTTTATGGCGATGGAGCTGAGTGAAGAGGTTTTAACTGCTACTGTGCTTGAGAAAACTAAGCCTTCTGCAAAGCCTGGTGTAAGCCTGGAGAGGATTTCACTTGTTCTTTTCTTAAATTGCATTGTTGCCAGTTGATAAAGTTTTCTCAGAACTTAAATATCAAAGGAAAACATGTTCCTGTCAATGCAGTAAAAAGCCATATCTTAAAGAATCAAGGCTTGATGTTCTGTGTTCTCACTTCTGCAAAAATCTGAGTGACTTCAGTGGTATTTTCAATTGAATAAAGAACATAAACTAAAGCCCAACATTATTTGTGTGTGGATATTTCCCCATAAATTTTTTGTTTGTTTTAAAGCAGTTGTTAAACATGTAAGACAGTTGACTGATCAAAACTCACTTCCCAACAGCAAATAGTTTTAATAATCTTATTCCTATAACCTTGTTTGTTAGCTGAAGAATAAGATGAAACAAAAAAGTCTCATGACAGGCCAAGGGGAAAGGCACAAATGGAATGGGATATAAAAGTCCACTAACACATTAAAGATGTATCAAAGAATGTGATAGAACATATCTGTGGTCAGTTGAAGATGCTTTGAGTGGAGATAATTTCCCTGAATTATTATGTGATAACATTCTTCATCCCAGTACACAAAGCTCAAAGTTAGGATTCAGATTTTTTTTTTTCCCTGCAAAGGCAAAACATTTCCAGGCCTTTTAACAGCATTCAGCTTGGTTTTTCAAAGGAGCACAAACAACCAATTTGGCTGGAACAGGGGGATCAAGACTAGAACCACAAAAAGGATGTAGGCAATTAACTTCCATTTGACCTAAATTTTGTGTCAAAATTCATGGTCAGATGACAGCTCATCCCACAGGTTTGTAACACTCTGTTACCAGCTCCTCTGTGTGTCCAAATGTGTGTTGCCAATGTGAACAGTCATGACAGTGACTCGCAGGATGTGCGGCTCACAACTGACACTGAGCTGGGCTATTTCTTCTTGGAAAATGCAACCAGAGAGGCTTTAATAGCCATACCTGAAACAGGGACATCAAAAAAAAAGGGGCACAGTTGGCAGAAGACTAAAAAGACCAAAGTCAGTGTAGAAAAAGCTGATTATTCATATCATCAGAGTTGCCTCCTTCACTGTCTGTGAAATACACTATTGTCCATCATCAGGCAGTTACTGCCTTGAAGTTCCTACAGTTTTCCTGTGCTCTTTTCCCCTGCCACCATAAAGGCTTTCTTTCATGTCAATTGATGTGCACCAAAAAATATGTGAGGAGAGAAAACTTGCAGCTGGTCATTTCAGTCCCCTGGTTTGTGCAGCAAACCTCCACCTTTGAAAGGTAACCTGCTGACTCCTGGCAGCCATGGAGCTGATTCAGGATCAGTCTCCCATTTGTATCATTATGGAGTTGAAAATGAGAGTTGGTATCACGGGCATCAGCAACAAAGTTGAGCACATCAGAAGCACTCAAGGGAGAGTTCCTGCTCTAGAGGAGCAGTTCTCGTCTTTCTCTGGCTGTACAATCACTAAGGAAAAGTCACGAGGTCAGACACCTCCTATGTTAGAATCAGTGGATTAATGTTGCTGTCACAAGGGGAAAATGGGACTCAGGATCCCACCAAGAAACCTCTACATCTCAGCGGGAATGAGCAGCTGCTAGTTTGGCCTTTGGTCTCCATTTTATTGCCAAGCATATAAAAAGAAATGTTCCGATCTTTTATTCCTTTTTTCCCCCAGCTGCTGACTCAAGTAACTTCCACCACCACTATCCCTTTTTTGCTATCCTGTAAAGCTCTACACAGATAACAGCCTGATCTATAAAGTGAGAGCAACCCTCCCCAGTCACCCAAGTATCTTAAGAAGAGCACATTCAATACATTCAGCCCAGATTTAGTGAATTACGTTTTCATAGGAAGAACTGAGTATAAAGCAGACAGCGCAGGACAACAGCTGCACTAATGAAATCTTTAGTTACACCAGATGTCAGCTATGAAATGTAAAGGGGAGACACTTGCATCTTATTTTTTCTTCTTTTCTCTGTTATCTGTGCCCTGCATTTTATTGTTTAAATGAAATTTCTGAATCATCAGGAGATTTTTGTGGTTGTATAATGGCTGGAGCCCGTTTCTACCACCCTTGAATTTCACTGCAGGCATCTGGCATGAGCAGCAGAGCTCTGGCAGAAGTCTTCTGGGTTTAAGACCACCAAAGAGACACAGGCTATAAAAGAGACACAACTACAGCTGGAGACCAGTGAAAAGGAAATATTATTAGTGGACATTTGTGAAGCCCTTTTTCTTTGGTCTGACTGTAAACCAGTATCAAACCTACTTAAGTAATGAAGATTTCAAAGTTCAGCTTCAATAAAACCAGCTTCTCCTTGACTGCATTTAGGACAGAGAGGATCATGGAGAAAAGACCCAAGTTAGGAGAGTTCAATACGTTGCTCAAGTGCAAACAGTGTTTCTGCAGTCAGCAGAACAAGTCAGTTGCAGTGGATAGGTTTCATTGGAGACACTTCCTTGGTGGCTTAGGTTGGAGGAAGTGAGAAGCACAAAAGACGTACAAACACAGGGGATACTCTCATTTCAGACTCAACAGAGAAACAGTAACTGTCCAAAGGAATAACAACACATTTCATTGCAGACACATAACCTAGCCAGAACTGCAAATCCAATCTTAAAAAATGTTTGTGAAACATTTGGAGGAGATGGCCAGAATATTTTTCACAGAGCTTTCCTTCATAAAAGGATACAATTCTGTTAAATGTTCCACGGAAAGAGATTTTGATGGTAATGTTCCTAACATGGAGGAGGGCTCTCTAGTCCCTTTCAGGAAAAAAAAAAATGATCAAAAACTTCGGTTTTTCAATTTGAAACAGAAGTCATTGTGTTTTGTGTAAGCACGCGAAAGAGCCACTGGTTTGCATGGACTTGTCTTCATTCCAAGGCAGAAAAAAGAGAAATTTCAGATCCCTGGAAATTGTCATGAGATGGAGCTGTCATTGCTGGGACAAAGAAGAAATAACTTTTGAGAGCAAAACCACACCCTACCCCACTACAGCCTGTAAGGAGGAACCCCATGGAATCCCTACTACTTCCCAGCCAACTCCACAGTTTACCAGCTTCTTTCAAAAATTCACTGGGACTGATTTGCATTTTGGTGAAATGCACAGTAATGCCCACACAGGTGAGAGAAGGAAGAAATGCACTTTTCTTTTTTTTTTCCCAAAAAAAAATTCATTTTGGAAAAAAAAATGGATAAAAAAAGAAAAATCAACTTACAGAGGCTGCTGCAGTGCTTCAAAAGAATGGCAATGTAGGCTTATTGGTCAAAACTATATATTTTTTTTACTAGAATATTTCAGTCTAGCTGTAGCTATTGGCTCCAGAAAGGGATAGAGGTGTGCTTTTTAAAGACCAGTAATACCCAGTACATCAAAACAGTGATTTGCACAGGTTTTTCTGACCCTTGGAAGCCTTCATCTATGCTAAAAGGCAGCACTACAAATTTATCTCATATGAGAAAGAGCACAAGAAAATAGATAGAGGAGGGTCACGGATGAATTATTCCTCTACAGGAAATTTGAGTGATCCTAAGATTAAGAAAATGAAGTCCAACATCTTAGAAAAGGAGAGTACTCTCAAACAGATTTTTAAAAAAAGTCCTCAAATGAAAACCATGTTGATAGTAAGTAGCATGCTGGTGCAAATACTCTGCCTAACTTCTTCTGTGCAATTAAAGACTGTGTTGAAAAGCAAACTTCTGCTTTGCAAAAGACAGATAATTTAGACCATGCTTCTGCATCCACATTCCGGAGTCTTTGGCTTCTCCATGAGAACGTGAATGAGGAACAGCAACTGCAGAGGCAACTGTGACAGTAGTTGTACTGATGGATGCCTGGCCATGAGGAGCCCATTGAGTCCTCCACATCTCTAAATCTAGGCCTTTGACCCAATGGAAGAATGCAAAGATCCCTCTAGGGCCTGGCTGTATACATCACCCAAACATTCTCAAATACTTTTGCAAAAACTGTTTTAGAAAACCTTCCATATTCTAAACTTATATGGGACAGCACTGGGTCTCAGCTCCAGTTCTCTAATCCTTAACATTTTGACAAGGAACAGTTCTAATCCTGTACCAAAATGTAGTGTCCAGAAAGTTTTGAGCATTTAAGTTTTATATGTTCTTACAGTTTACTTAGGATTAATGTAAGCATTGCTTCTTATAAACATTTACATACTTTGGCTCTGCTAATAAAGTGTATCCTCACTCTTTTTTTTTTTTTATTGGGGAGCTATAAATTTGTAGAGAGAGAAAAAGTCTACAACAACACTGAGGGTAGCGTGGCCCAAGCCAAAGGAAATTCATATATGAGGAAACAATGGGAAGCTGGCAAAAACAACATGAAGAAAAAAGAGAAGTTTATTGGATACACGCAAAGAAAAGACCACCCTATGTGTGTGGTATATATTTGTGCTAAGTCTCACATCTTTTCTGTGATATTTTTTTTTACAAGGTTCTAAGCTGTTTTTTATGAGATGAATAAAACACACAAGAGCAAAGTCTCCAGCAGTTAAAGGGCAGTAGTAGATGTCTCTGCTATGCATTTGCTTCTAATAGAATTCCCATTCACTTTCCTTGAGCAAATCAAAATCATTGTTGGAAAAAGTTCTTTGAAAACCAATGACCCAAATTATCCTTTCCCAAAGGAATATTTGAGAGGTATTCAAAGCTTGGAAATCTGCCTCCAAACACATACACACAAAATGCAGTGTTGAGCAAATTAAGTGCACAATAGTTCCTGACCAAATCCTCTATGATCCTGAGGCTCAAGCTGAGAGACTTCAAAGGGCCTCCAGCAGAAACATGCTCAAAATTCCACACTGCCTGCCACCATCCCATGGGAGTTTGCTCAGTTTACCTTGGAGGTGCAACATTCTCCCTCATTTGAATCCAGGTAATTGATTTTATGACTCGTCAGCCATTTTGAAAGCATGTTCCCCCAATATTAGTGAGAGGCCTAGCTCTTGTCTTGTTCTCTTCCTGTACCATTTAGCATCTCTAATCTGAATCACCAGTTACATTCTCCAGCCCAACTTCTATATTTTTGTCCTCTTCTGTTTTGCTCTTCTGCTCCCCTCTCTGTGAGGGCAGCTTTAAGTTATGCACATGGTGACGTTCTTCTAAGGATGTGGTAAATCCAACAGGCTTTGGTTACTTCTTGTAAGGCCTCAAAACCTGTCAGTGGTGAGGGAAGGATGCTGGCCTCCAATGTGTGGGAGAAATGACTAAAATTAAGCACATGACAAAAATTAGCAGAAGAAAAAAGGAAGCTTCAACACATGGAAGGAATTTTGGTGGAACAAATAAGATTTGCTGGACCCTTCTCATATGATTCAATGATTCTGTTGTTACACTGCAAGTTGCAGTAATGGAAAACAGAACAACAGTTAGAAATTGGAAGGTAAACTGAAAACAAAACAATATGTTACCTTGAAATGCAGGAGAGGTGAGGGTTACATGTTTATGGTGCATTAAAATGCATCACTCATTTGTCAAGATAAAATCCATCTTAAAACCCTTTCATTCTCATTTGTTTACATTCAAGGTATTAGCAGAATTCTGCATTTTACAAAGTAATCCAAGATTTACTCAGAAGAAAGGATTGCTGTCCCTCTTTGTCCATGAATCTTCATATTCACAGAGTCTGAGCAGAAATTCAACTTAGGCAAACATCTACAACAGGTTCAGGGTGCTGTAAACTCTGCTCACGCATGGTTATGAAGAAAGCATGTCACCACATTTCCTGACAGAAGGGTCTCAGCTATGAATGAAGCTTTAATTTTCTACAGCAGTGTTCATTAGCTTTCATTTTACTACATTTGTACCACTTTACAGTTTACATTTCACACCACTGTGTTAGGAATCCTTCAATATTTGTGGTTCTTGTAGAAAAGATTGGGCTCTGCAAGTCAAAGACACTAAACTGCTATCAGACCTCTCACCTTAAAGACAAAGATTTCTAATTGTGATAGAAGGAAAAATTTAAAAAATCATTGAGGACTGAAGATACAGACACTAATTGGGCACTGGGGAAAGCTTGGTGTTCCTCTTATGAGGGATCCTAAATGCATCCAGTTCCAGAAGGATTAAAACAACACAGAATGAGCCACCTTCAAGTGAAATAGATGAGAAATCAAATTAAATCATTCAGTGGTAATGCTATGGTTTTCTCTTTTTTAATATTTAGGCTGGCATTGCTATTTAGTGAGCCTGGGAAGACAATTCTGGAAAAATACAGGATAGCCATTCTTATCCTGCTGTGTTTGGGCAGAGCTGAGACCTCACTGGGCTCCTGTGTTTGGTCCTCTGGAAGCAGCTCTTCCACAAGTTCATTGTACTCCACTGAACTGAGTGTGCTGCAGTTCTGTGTCTGTTCCTGGCTTTCCTACTGCATTCCTGAGGCACCAAATCTGCAGCAGACACCCCTCCTGGCAGGACAAAAAGTGGCAGTGAAAGCAGAAAAGCATACAGCTTGAAGAATCTTTCGTCTTTGTCTTGGAGATGGACAAGCAAAACAAACAAACAAATCATGTTCTGAGCACAGTCTCTTGCCTGTCATTCCTCTTGAATGCCTTTTCTCTCTCCTTAGTGTCTGGACAGGCAGCTCAGACATGCTCTGAATTTGAATAAGAGTTTTGGGGAGTGTACACATGTTCTTGCAGCTCATGGTGTATTTAGCAAATAACTGTCCCTCGTTCTCAGTCTTCTCTGCCCTTCCGCGGCCCCATGCTCAGAAGCTGTGCTGTTCCACAGAGCGGGAGCTGTGTGGTTTGTTCCAGCAGGAATTCCATAAGGAAACAGCAGAGCTGGGCACCACTGTGCCAGCTGGCATTGGTGGTGTTGAACTCACGCCTTAGTTTCATGTACAGTGAAGGTGAGGGAAAAGAAAAACGCAGAGCTCTTAACCTGAGATCTCTAAGAAGGCCTGTGCAAAGCTGTTAATTGGAGAGGTGTGTGAAGCCCTGCCTGAGGCTGGGTACTCCACGGACAGGTGCAGTGCAGCTCCTCTGTAGGAGCAGAAGGTCAGACTGAAGTCATTTTTTGCTGTTACGTATTTAGTTCGGCGTTCTGTAAAGACTCTCTAAGTGCTCTACCTTAGCTAATCACTGAATAAAAAAACATATGACCAAGCCCTGGCAGAGATGCTATTTTTCACTCTTAGCAAAGGGTCTCTGACCCCTCCTGTGTGCTTTCTGATCCTACCCACTTGCAGTGCCTGGTTCAGAATGAGCTGCAGAATGGAACAGAAGCTCTTGCATCCATTCAAGACTTAAGAACCTACAGAGCCCACTTAGCCCACTTCACCCAGTGAAGCCTACAAAAGCTTTTCCATTGACCTCATAAGAAGCTGGATCAGCCCCATAGGAAAGGCTTCAGCACAGAAAATATAATTTCTTGCCATGATTGTACTTGGTTTGCCAGAGAGATTAATTCCAGACATGGTGGGTTAGTCAAAATTTGGATTTCCACCGCACCCATGCAAAATGAATGTTGAGAGGTTTCCTCCTGTTCCCCCTTCCCTGCCCAGCAGCACTGCCACCTGCAAGAGGACAAACCTTGAACTAACACAGACACAGTTATATAAACCGACATTCCAGTTAATAGTCACTTTGCAAATTCCCAAGCTATGAGCTGTCCTGCAATCTAGAAACTGTGGTTTCCAGACATGAGCTAAAATCCCAAACCACTGCACAAGGAGTCATTGCGAACATTTCTGTGTCATTGTTTCAAAACAAAGCTTGTAATATTTTAATGCCATGACCACAAGAGCTTGTCTGCCGCAGCATGCAAAGACTATCCAGCGAGTTAGGAAAGCACTCCGGCTTCCAGCCCGCTCCCACTCACTGACAAGTCTATTGGGAATACTGGGAAAAGAGTGCCACAGTGGGCCAGCTACTGGCTCACCTAGAGGAGTAACGATAAATATGCAATGATGATCAAGTCTCTCAGGAAACAATACCTGCCCTTCTCACAGGTAACACCAGGATCACTATCTGCCCAAAAAGTGGGAGGCACAGGCTCTCAGTCTTCTTCAGTCTCTTCTTTAAGCTTAGCAGCCACGATTAACTCTCCCTGTTTCTGTAGCCATGCCGTGGTGCAATGAACAATGTCAAGCTCTCTGGGTCTTCAGGACAGCGAGCAGAAGCACCACCTGTACAGACTGGAGAGGGGTCCTTGTCTCTACATTCTGAACATTTTAATCTCATCTTAAGAGGTCACAATTGTTCCCACCCAGAATTTTACAGCCACCAACTCTGACAGGCAGATCTGCTTTGATTCCTTTTGCCATTTTTTCCTGCGTCTCACCTTCTTAGGGAGCTTCATCTTCAGTGTTAAAGAAGAGCAGGTTCCACTTTGCCATCTGGAGTAACACCCACCTGAGACAAAGGCTGCTGTGACAAGGACTGTCACTTGGCTGCCCCGCTTCATTCTCCTGTGACTCAGTGAACTCACAGGTTTCTTTGCAGGAATTCCATTCCTGATGTCTTCCCTTAACAACTGGATTCCTAAACTGTGACCTCTGAGAAGCAAGGAAATGAGGACATTTTGGATGGCCATTTGAAATCTGAAGACCTAGCACAGATAGGTGAAAGGATCCCCTATATATTTTGTTGCCTGATGATTATTCCTAGCTTGACTCAGGAAAGCCAGAACCCTGCAGTATTAATACACCAAGGTGAAAAGGGAAGGGCCAGAATAGAAGAAACTAATCCAAGAACAATTATTTTGTCTGTTCTTTCTGAAGCAATAAAATACAACTAAAATTTTCTCACATTTAATTTCACAGGAGAATGCACATGTCTGCAAAAGTAAAAATACCCAAGTATTTCAGCCCACAAAGATTCCAGGAAAGTGACACGAGTTTGACTGAGTCAGGATAACACAAACTATTAACTTTCTGAAGTTTCAGGACATAGAGAGAATTCCAAATTTTGCTTGATCAGCTGAAACAATTTAGGGAATAAGTTTCTGTAATTTTATTGCCAGAACTTTAGCAAAGAATTTCATGTCAACATTAAGTAGAGATAGAGCTGTATAATAGAAGACATTATGAGTCCTCCTCCATGGCTTTCCTAGTAAGGTGATACCAGCCTTAGAGAACAAGGCATCTTTCAACTTCATAGAAATCTGGAGGCTAAAAGAATGCTAAAGATTTAAAATATATTCAGGGAAAAAAGCAGGTGGAAACAGAAGCTTTGCTTGTTTTCATATTAGAGCTGCTTTTCTCACTTTCCCCTTCCCAGGTTAGCTCTTCCAGATCCGTTTGCAAAGCTGAATTAATTTTCTGCAGGGCAACACTTCCAACTTACACCACATATATTTTATATGCTTTCATACTGAAACATATTTCAAGGACTTAACGACATTTTGTCATGCCAATTCGTGATGTTTATGTTTACCTGGAGAAAACAATTAAGATCTGCTTGGAGGGGATGGATGCTCCTGTTTCATTCTGTTTAACAGAAAGAGCTCAGCAGCAGTTAAGTGAAAGAAGGAATACTGCACAGGCCAACTGTGGCTACATAAAATGGTATTTGTAATGATTTGCATGGGGCAGTGGGGAGAGCTTTATATAAGTAATGTCACTATAAAAATGCATCACAAACTGAAGAAAGCAGAGTTTGGCAAGTAACATCATCCTTAAGGAAACTTTTGCTGACTATGCACAGTCTCACTGGGATGGATGTGGTTGACCAGTAAGCCCAGTCCAGTCCCTGACGATTGTTCTGGGTTGGAATCTGCAACTATTTAATTCTTCTTTTACAAAAATGACAAAAATGCTTTAAAGCTGGAGACTAGAATAATAAAACCATGTAGGTTTCTACAGAGAAAGTGTGTTTTGGGGGATCCTTTGATATGCTTTGTTTATTGTTGCAAGCAGTTGTAAACCACAGTCTATTTTGGTTTTTGTCTGATCCGAGTTGCACATCTGGCTGTCAGGGTTAGTGTCAGCTTGGTGGGGGACTCCTCCAGAGATGTATGCAGGAGAAATATGTGTATCCTGCAGCATGGTGTGCAGGTCTGGGATTTCTCTCCTTCACCTTTCAACCTTACACTGAAGGAAGGCTCTGAAGTAAAGCACAGCGGCTCAGTAATGACATCCAAGGTTTCCAGCTAAGCCCACAGCTCCCCAGTACTCACAAGACTTCCAGAAAAGCTAGCATGTCACGTTGGTCTTCGGTAACCACTTTGACCAAAACCTTATTTGTTTGCCCATGTCCAATCAAACAGCACATTTTAGTGGTCAGCCCTACTGTTGTATCCCCACAGGTCCTGTGGAAATGTCAGATGCACAGAGGCACTTGGAGCGTCTGAGGATTCACAAAGGGGCACAGCCCACAAACAGAAAACAGTGAGCGGCATCACAGAGACACCAAGAGCTATTTCTAGAAAAGTAGTTACATCCTTGAAGTCTGGAATTTAAATCTGAGTCCCCAGCTGAGAAACTCATTTTGAGAAACTTGCAATGAAGGTTGCAAACCTGCACATTACCTCCAACCTTCACATTGCCCTAAATTTCCTGAGCTCTCCCAGTGCTCCATGAAGGCCAGGGTCCCACTACCCACACCCACCTCAGTGTGCCATGAGTACACCGTAATTCTGGGAACTCCTCTGCAAACAAAGATGCTGGTTTCTAAGGAGAACATTGTTGGTTTTGAAACCTGGGCTATTATATTCATGTTTAATACATGGATTTGGAAAATGGAATTAGACCAAAAATGTATTTTGAATGTGCTTCATTTAGTTTTGCAGCTCCCTGCAAACCACACAATCTGTTTGGGGTTTGTAATACAAAATTTGACCTGAGGATCATAAAGGCAGAATGCTTAATACTTTGTGTTTGTACAGATGAGCTGTAAATAGGCCCTTTCTTTCTTATGAAGAAAGGTTCTTCAAGTGCTTGATACACCGTGGTATTTATTTCTGTAAATATTTGTAACTCCTATATTTTGGACTGTTAGAACTATCTTTTTATAGTAACCAGTAGAAATTAATGTCTTCTATATTCAGATATGAAAAGCAAAACTAGTGACACATTATGAAAAATTTCAATAATGCATCTTGCAAGAAAACTATGGAAATGGCAGAGGATGCTGCCAGCACCAATGCCAGGGTGCAGTATGCTCTAGACATCCCAAATTCTCTCCCATCGAGAGCAAAGAGAGAAAGGGTGCACAAGGAATCTGTGTTATCCCTTGGATACTCTGGTGAACACTGTAGGAAGCTGAGCCTTGCTAAGACATCCTTGAGTGCAGATTTGCCATCCCTGTGGCAAGGAACACCTCAGTATCGAGCAATCACTAAATCGTTCGTTAATTTAAGCCAAGTTAAGGTGAAATGCAAATAATAGGATGTATTAATTGCATCTGCAATTGATGATGCTCTCAGAGGTTTGCAAAACATAAAGTGGAAAAATGAAAGAAGAATTCTACTTAATTGACAAAATTGGCTAGATGAAACCAAAAGGGTTTTTTACCCTTTAGGCTACTGCCAGTGACAAGAGAACCACAGAAACATTAACAAATAAACCCCTTTGGTTCTCTCCGGTATATTGAACCTGTGACTGTCTGATTCCCTTGTTCCCTCAGATCTGAGTTTCCTATTAATATTGCTGCCCAGGAGTATTTTGTTGGGAGCTCACAGTGAGAGACATTTAGGCAGCACAGAAGTTTCTCCCTACAACTTGGTCTTTACCCAAGGGAAGACCAGAAATAGGAATGAGACACTGTTCCCCCTACCCTGTAAGAATTAAACATGATCCTCAGCAGCTACTGCTTCCCTTTGGAAGCCTGCTGCTCACAGGAAGGGCAGGCTGGCGGCATTTTGATAACACCTTTTGCACAATCTGTTTCCACTTCAGGATAGAGAAAGCACATGATGAAGCAGAATACTCCTCCTCATTCCCAGTGAGGCTACAAAGAATGATCCTGCTGCTCTGAAGGACTGCAGGTCACTGTCACAACCTAAGACTTAGATGTGGGACAGAAAAAGGTCCTACTTGTTTTGATTTTTCAAGACAGGAGCTGCATCGTGGGGAAGTGAATGAGTTTTCCCATCTGTGCAATTCAAGGAATAGAAACACATAACAGTGGCAAAAGGGTATTTGTCAGTGCAAGATGAGCAGATGAAAGTGTTTGGTAAAGCATCTTGATTTAATACCATTTAAGTGCAGTGTAACAGACTTAAGTGACTTGCAGTCGTCTCTTGGTCCCTTTTGGATCTGTAACCACCTACCTAAAACCAGACATGCTGAGGAGCAAATGCTAAGCAGAAACCAACAATTCCATTTTGGCATCAAAACCTGGAGACAGTCTTCTTCCCAAGGAACACTTGTCCAGGGATTACACTACTTTGCACAAAAACCTTTGCAAAAATCAGCATGAGATGATGAAAGGGAAATTAAGAGAGGTCCAAATAAAAGATATTTCCTGAAACATTGGAAATTTTAATTTTTCCTAGAACATCACAGCTAGTTCAGCAAAATTTTAGCTAAGAGAACAGCTGTGTTAAGTAAGACTCAGATTAGCATGGAACTTCATTCACGCCATCAATTCTTTTTTCCCCATTAGTTTGGCTTTACCAGCCTAAGATGTTACTTTTGCAATGTAAGGATGAAGCAAAATCCCAGCAAAAGTGTAACAGAGACATTGCCAAAACTAGCAAAGTTCAATGAATCCTGAAGCTTTTTCTGATCCAATTCCACCTTATAAATGGCCAAGGCTTTGCAAATTTTATGGGCCATCTGCAGGCCTAAGACAATTTATGTCCTTGGAATTACATCAGATCTTTAAACACCATTTTCAGGAAAATAAAAAAATGCATAAAATTTAGGCTTAGCAAAACTTCTCATACCCAGTTATAGCAGCAAAATCAACAAAAGCAGGTGTCTTTCACACTTCCTAATATGTGGTGAGCTTTCACTGCTCTACAATGCATTTAGGCTTTTTTAATGTTCTCTTTTCTGCCTCTTCCTAACCTCCTCTCTATCTCAGCAGAGAAGCAGTGAATAAGGTCTGTTCAGGGTACAGTAAGAAATGACCTGGACATTTATCCAAACCACAAGCCAAGATGCCTGTGGCTTGACAAAGTCTGGTTAATATTTTTTTCCAGGTTTTGACTCACACTGGAAGTAAAAGTGACAAAAACTCTACTGAGAGAAGTCCTTTCTTTTAAGATTCCCTTTCTGACTTTGTGCAGGTGTGAGCTTCAGATTGTCTGGATATCCCATGCACCCAAGGGTTTGTGTAACACAGCAAATAAAACAGGACACATCTTGTTTCTTCTGAAGTAATCCCTGAGGGGTCAAAATCCTCAGCTATAAAGCACAGGATGACACAGTTTGTGTGCATTGCTCAGTACAGGCCCACACTCAAAATTCTCAATTGCCTCAACAGTACAGCAGTTTAGTTTTATTCTAAACTGGCAGTTTAGTTTTATCTTAAAATCAACAGTCAGAATGGAGTTTGTATTTTTGTTTTTCAGGCATGTCTCCCCTTTCCCTAGTGAATATTCTGCTTTCATGACTTGCTTTTGCTTTCAATTCCAATAATTTTGGTTAAAGGAATTGCAGCACGTAAGTGCAAGGAAGCCTAGTTCAGTAAAACGTGGTATTTATTGGCATGAGGGTGCCACCTATTGTCACGACAATTGATGTGAGAAAACCTTCAGCAGATGTTTTTGGAAAGCATTCCCCTGTTCCTTCCTACTTTAGATCACTTCCAATCCTTTAGATGATTCCATTTTGGCAAGATTATGTTTCTGTCTAACATGCACAGCCTGTACACACAGGGATTGCTTCTTCCACTGTGTTAATACTGTGGAATATGGTGATTTTAAGATCATACAAGTATCAAAGTACAACTGTCATACTCGACCCTCAGGCATTGGTCTGCTATACCCATCACTAGGATAACAAATCAGGTCCCAAAAGCACCTGTATTTAGGATTTTTCAATACAAACATATGTATTTGGCAAAAAACATACCTAGCACTTCACATTTTTCATGATTGCTGAAGTTTTAAAACTTCAATATCTAAATTCTATTAGGTACCTAGTTTGGGGAGACCAGGGACAGGCTTAGCAGTGGGAATAGCAAGAGAACAGTTCTACTGAAAAACCTGAAAAAAGCACCACTACTCCACCTCTGGAATTTTAAAGTGATACCCAAAAGGATTGCTCCATTTCTTGGACCAGCAGCAGTTTTTGTAACCATACAAAGTGTAGTTCTCAGCTATGAAAGTGATGATAGCTTTCTATAATGCTGCCATCATGAAAATAACAACAACAACAACATACCAGTTTTCCTTTAGTCTTTTCACTTTGAAGACAAGTTTTCAGTTTTCCAGCAGCTCAAATCATTAAATATTTCACATGGAAACTACTCCTAAATATGTAGGCAAACTAAAAGTTGCATAAACAAGTGCAATGTATGAAGTGCAAGCCCAGGAGTTAATTTCTGTGGACACTCACCTTTACACAGTGGTCTTCAATTCAAGGTGTGGACACTCACCTTTATACAGTGACCAGAAGTCAAACCACCCAGCTGCTGCTTCAAGGAAGGAAACACCAATTTCTAGGCCTGCTGTTTTGAGGCCTTTTATGTTGACAAAAAAAAAAGCACGATAAACACTGCACTGTGAGTCAGTACATCCATATCTGCTTCTTTTGGTTTTTTTTTAACACTAGCATTATCTTTAAGCAGATATGTGAGAACTGCAAAGGCACCAAGACACCATAAAGCTGGTCCTTCATATAAAACAGACTCACCGGATTTCTGTCCCAGGATATTCCAAGCTTTTGCCTTTTTTCGGAGATACCTAGATACAGATGGATCTACAGATTTATTTGGTTTGGTATAGACTCATGTTAGGTTTGAGTTTTCAGCTTAAGGCTTTTGGGTTTTCCCATCCCAAAGAAACCTTATCAAATCTGAAGTGATTCAGGGCTGTCTTTTCCTGGGCACGCAGGCAGAGATAAACAGACCATCAAAGGTAGAATCAGCCTGGAAAATACAAATAGCACTGCTGTTAACATGCTAGTTGAAGATCACTTGAGTAGGGGACCCTGAAAGACCACAGCTCTCAGTTTGAAATGCCAAGCCTGTGATTACCGTCACCACTTTTTCCTCCCAAACCTGAATCCCAAAGACCAGCAAGGCTTTGGTTTTTACAATATGCCAGCTATAGTTACTGTAAATGGAATATTTGTTTCAGCTTCATGTCTAGCGTGCAAAGAAAAAGAAATTGAGTTAATCTTCAGAGTAGCAGGAGAAAGAAGAAAACGCTATTGTACTTTGGCTGCTATTTGAAAAATTGCTTTAGAATTTTTTGAAGCCTTTTTACATTAAAAAGGGGGGGGGGGAAGGAGAGTGAAAAAAAGAAAGCCCTAGTTCCAAGTTCATGTTCCCTCAAATCCAACTGAAACTGGTAGAGA
This sequence comes from Struthidea cinerea, assembly GCA_013397865.1. NCBI lineage: Eukaryota > Metazoa > Chordata > Aves > Passeriformes > Corcoracidae > Struthidea > Struthidea cinerea. Next base: position 651,608 of record VZTI01005557.1, read on the forward strand.
CTACTGATAAACCATAACAATTCTTACCTGTGAGCTATACCATTTTCTTCACATACATTGGCAGATGAGACACAAAATGAGCCTGGGATAGGACCCTCTTCACAGTCTGGAGAGTATTTCTAAAGCAACAAAGAAGAATCCTTTGTTTGTTTTGACTAAGCAGCAGCAAACACACTTTTCCTCAGCTGGTAACACCTTCAATGAACTTGCTGACTTGTTACTGATCAACACATTAGATTAAAGGCTTATTTGTTGTACCCTAAATGAGTGAATTTAATAAAAACAGCTGTTGTAGTAACACACCAGAACCTTTTAATTTGAGCAGCTAATGGGACTCCTAAGGCAATGCCAAAGAACACATCTTCACTGGAGAAGCCACATTGCTCCTTTGCAGCCACCTCTCCAAAAATAAAACTGGGATTAAAATAATCAGATTGAGAACTTTGTCTTGCTTCCTTGGTGCCAATAGATAAACTCTGTGCATGCTCTAAAGAGTCAAAAATAGATTTTATTTTTTTAAACCTTGATAGAATAAGAGTTTGTCTGTCAAAATCAGTCTTCAAAGAGGTTTCCAGGTTAGAAAAAAAAAAGCTCAAAGATTCTGAACCTTCTCTCTCAGCATCTTACAAGAAGACTGCAACTGGTTTAAAGTTGTCTCCACAGTGACTCAAGTGGCTGCAAAGGAAGGAGCCAAGGGAATTAAGACTGACTTATGTTGCTATGGGCAATCCTTTCAGGAAGAATCCTTCCAGAATCCTTCCAGCTGGTGTCCCAGGTAGAGGCATAGAGAAAAAGGTCCAGTTCAGGTTCCCAGAGGCATCCAGTGTCAACCTCACTCTTGAAAATTGTGTAAGAGATGTGAAAGCAGATCAGCTGCATGTGCCTATGACTTCACATAGCTCAAACATCTGCTGAAAACTCAGCACTGTCCCCACTTTCTGCCCCATTTTTTGCTTTGAGAAATACTTGAAATTCCCAAAGGGGCTGACAGAAAAGCTGATGCCCCCTCTTTACACCGGTAAACTCATCTAGGTTTCTTCTCCAGAAGCAGATAGAGGTGATCACAGTGTAGAACAACAGGAACAAGGATATTCCACTAAGATATTCTCAGGGGTCCCGACTCCACAGCTTTTCTAGAAGGGTCACAAGGTTTTCAAAACAGCATTGTGCATTTAGTTTTTAATAATCAATAAAGGTATATCAGCAAAACAAATTGTATTGGAATTTATCCTGGCATAACTGAAATAAAGGTATATAGCAAAACAAATTATATTGGCATTTATCCTGGCATAACTGGATCCACCTTGCTGAACTATGGAGTTATGTCACTGAAAATACATGTGCAGAGAACACTCTAAAGCTGGGTTCAGTGGTAAGGCTTTATATGAAGTCCCAACAGCACAAGGTGCTTGCTCAGATGGACAGAAAATGCTTTAAAACTTTTGTTTTAGGACACTTTTCCTCTGTAGTATGCCTGGCTACTTCACTCCCACCACCCAGAAAACCACACATCCTTTCAACAGAATTAAATATTCTTGGTGCCGCAGCTTATAATTAGCAAAAACACTGAGGGAAGGAAAAAAAAACCTAAACCAAAATAAATCTAGCCAGCAGCACTTAGTAAGAGATCCATGTTTATTTAGCATTCCCCTTGTTGCCAGCTAAAGGCATATTATTGTCAGGTAGTGTCCATGCGTGTTTTGCTTTATCAGTACTGCCAGCTCTTTCTCTTCCCCATACTAAATTCCATTTTCCTCTTCAAGAGAGCATGGAAAAGAACATACCAAGAAAGCAAACATGGACTGTGACTCTTACAACATTTCCATCCCTTGACATTCAACATGCAGTTGTATATGATTGGGTTTCCGTTTGCACTTAAAGTTATTCTCTTGGCAAAGGCCAAGGAGCTGGCTAGTGAAAAATCTCTCCTTCGCTCTGGTTTGCCCACCTCCTAGCCTTCAAAAGCCAAAAATCACAGTGTGCTGCACAAAGGGCACCCTCAGTGGCTCCAAGTAGCCTGCCTCTTCCATTCATTTGCACTGTATGTTCTCCCTGGAGGCTGAGCATAGCCATCAATTCCTCTCCTTGTCTGGTCCTTCTGCTTGACTGACACGGCAGCGTGATTGACACCGGCCATTGTCCACACCAAAATGAACAGACATGAAACGACACCAGAAAGATGCCTCTGTCCAACATTCCCAACTAGAGAGGGGGAAAGAATGGTCTTATTCTTGCCCTAATTCCAGACTGAAAACGTGACCACAATGTGTCTGAAAATACCACCACAGCTTGTCTCTCATATAAATATCACTTGAGAGCTGAAAGCCACCTGGCTGAGAGCCACCTGGCCAAGGACCTTTTACAACCAAAGAACTAGAAAGAGTTGTAAACGCTAAAAATGCAGTAATAACCAATGGAAGTGACAATACCTAAGCACGTGGAAACTGTGATCCTGAGCTCCCTATAGCCAGCTTCTTCATTTCTGTGTGCAATAGTCACACTCCGTGCTCCTTCCAGGTCTGTGTTTAGCAATCTGACATGGGAGACAGATTGCTCCAATCTACCTTTGCTGGACTTGCTCCATGTCCAGGAGCCAGCACCTGGCCTTTGTGTCAGCTAAGTCCACAGAGCAGGGCCAGGGGAGCACAAGTGGGAAGGGAGGCAATAGGTGCCTCAGTATGGATGCCCATGGGGCAGAATAAACATTTCCATTGGGATGTCTGACACTGGCTGATGCTCCTGCCGCCTGGCAGCACTCAGAACCTGTGTTCCATCAGGAAGTCGTTCATTCTCACGGGGGAAGTTTTCCCTTCACAAACTGGAAGTAAGTTCTAGGAGAAAGGCACAGAGGACGAGCTACATGCCACAGTGTCAGCCCTAATTTTAGTAAAGCCTTTGTTTGTGCTATTCACTGGATACTCTCCAGTGCTACTGAAGACAGCAGCAAACCTTCTTTTGCCATGCCCAGGTATTCACTTTGCTCTAAACTCACATAACATCAAATAAAAGCATCCACACTGGGTCTGACTTCTGCTGCTCCCAAAGTCAGTCATAGAAATGGTCCAAACTGGAGGGAGAGGAACCTCACTTGGCAAAATCCTCTCTGTCTCTCATTAGGTATATTACAACCTTACAAGACATGATAAACTCCCTTCACATAAACAGTGAATAATCTGCTAAGCAGTAATAACAAGAAATGCAAACACTTCCTTAGCCAAAGGCAGACTAATACTGCACTGGCAAGCCCATCTCCCCACCTTAGCTTGGGAATGGTTAAAATAGTATTAAAGTGTAACACCAGTGGATAAAGCCTGTAGCACGCTGTACAGCCAAGAAGTAATATTTTAATTCATGTGAGGAAACATTTTTGTGTGTTGCAGAGACCAAAACTCAGCTCTACAGCCCCACGGGAGAGCTGATCTGGAAAGGCTGGATAATTCTGTCTTCGTTGCCTCATGGAGCTGGAGTACAAACAGGTGACGTATTGTGTGTTCTGGACTTCTCTTTGGAAAACTGGGCTCTGAACCACAAACATTTGTACACAGTCTCACCCTCTCACCAGGGCCATCAACCATTTAAAAAATATAAGTGCAGGAAATTTGGTGTGACAAGAGGATTGTCACACTCATATTTTTTTGCTACTTATTCTGATACTGAGTGGGCATCTTCCAAAAAAAGGCAAAAAGAAAAAAGAAGGGAATTTTGTGAATTTCAGTGCTCCTTTAGCTCCACAGAGCTCTCAGTTCCTTTAGTCCACAGAATGACAGAAAAAAACTTGGAAATACGAACCCTAAGTTATTTTTGCTTAAAAATATTTTATAACTGTCTTTACTTTTGAAACCTTGGTTTGATTCGATATTGCAGAGATCAACTTGTGATTTAAGAACCACTAGAAATACAAAAACTGTAGATTGCTCCCCTGCATATTCCATAGGCTATGATCAAAAAAACTACATTTATCCAATCCATGTATTATTTGTTATGCAATATTGTTTTGTGCCTGGAAAGAACTTCCATTTCTTTATATGTGAAACTTTTTCTATAAACAGATGCAGTGAGAACAAGAATTAATTTTAAAGACAAACATAATTTTCCTGGGGAATTCTCTGTTTGCTTGAGTACTTTATATAATTAGACCAGCCAGTTCAAATTGTGCAAATTGTTTTACATATACACAGTTGCCCTAGTGAGTAATACAGATGCAATTCAAGTTAGAGAGCACACTCAGTGCTGACTGACAGCCCAGTTTTCACTGAGTTTTGTTTTCTCGTGGACATTTGCCCTGTGTGAATTGCAAGCCATACAGAGAAAGAACATTTGTTTAAAGTTGAGAAATTATCTGCAGATTTTTAACATCCCCTGTGGCTCAGCAAATGAAAAGACTCTACATTGGTTGTCTGGCATTCCCTGGATTTTGCAGTTTGTATGGAGTGCATTGCATCCTTCTCCAGAAAGTACCACGCTAATGACCTTGCCTGCTTGTTCCTGCCAAGTAGTAGCTGGCAAGTGAGGAACACGCTTCAGTGAGCAATGCCTTTTGCTGATGACATTTTTACCCTTAAAACTACATTTTTTACATGAATTGAGTTGACCAAACAAATCAGTATGGGAACAAGAATGTCAGTCTGGATGTTTCAGCGTAACATCACAGCGAACAGGGACCTGCACATACATATCCAAGCTAAGTCTGGAGATTCTCACTTCATTCCTAACCTTGTAAGCAGCTCCCAGCATTTAACACCTAGCCAGCAAAACCACATCCCTTGATGAGTTAATTTCCTGGTTTTGTAATAAGACTATTTTTTAACCACAGAAAGGGGATCACAGCCCGTGTGCAAAGGGATCTCTGAGACACCTTTGGGATCTGTGTTACCTGTGAGGCCCATCCTACATGAGCCTATACCGGAGCAGTGCTGGCAGTGTGTGGACTACCTGCTTCCCATGGCTTTAACCCTGCTGTGCCATGGACTGGCGGGAGTCAAGTTTGAGCAGCAGGAGCTGCAAGAGTCCCTCCAGGTCTTGGGGCACAGATAAAGCTTCATTGAGCACAGTTCCATGAGTTTTAGGATTTTCTTCTTGCAGAAGTGTTCCTTCAGGACACTTCACTGGACACTACCAACATCTCTGTGATTAAGAATACCTGCCTACATCTTCTGCTTCTTTCCTAGTTGGATGGAAATCCAGGTGATCTTGCCAGGTTTCAGTGGTATTTATCTCTTCTAGGCTGGCTGGATCAAAAATGACCCGGTGTGTATACCAAAGCCCCATTTTTCACGGGGTCACACCAGATTTAACAGGCTCCACCACTTAATCAAAGTCTCACTGTAACTGATTTGGTGTTTTCTCCACAAATCCTCAGGCATTTGAGAAAGATGGTTATCTGAGCTTTCATTTCTGGACTTCTACCTTGAAAGTAAAGTACATTCACAAATTTATACGTATTTAGATGGGAGAAAAAGCTCATGCTAATTTTGAAACCTGCAACCGCTTTCCCATCTGCTTGTATTTACTAGCGTGCCATTCCCTGGAATGAGTGGATTCCAGCAAGCTGGTGTTAGTGGCAGCAAGCTGAAGCCTGCTCCAAACTGTTTGCAGGATCAGGGCTTTCTCCTCCTGGAATGCATCACTGTAAAGGAGCACAGTTTTCAAATAAGGCATCTGCATTCAGACACTGACACTCACTGGAGACTCTTAAATGCTTCTTTTATGTAACTAAAGGTCAAACTGAACCTCCAAATGTGGAATTTCTGACACCCAATTAAGTAGCCCACATTGAAAATTGGGCCAGTGTTTAATTATGTCTGGAGAATACATGAGTTCATCTGAGACAATTCACACTCACCTCATGTGTTTCTCAGTGTTTTCAATGGTGGAACTGAATAAATATTCTTTTGCTCCACAGATGCACTGGATCAAAGTTTAGCTTGTTACACATAAAAAATAAATCAGCTCATATTTCCTTGACTTCATTTTTCCAGCTTTGTCATTCTGTCTAGGAGCACACTGCACGGTCAAGCCAGGCATGGCTATGCATGTTAATAACCCTTGGAACACTATGGATATTTCTGTGCAAACCCCTTTTTATTTTTTCCAAATAAATAGTCAAAGTGCACCTGGTGAAAGATACTTTTCTTTCTCTCTTTTTTTTTTTTCTTACTAAAGCCTGTGTTTCAAAAACCCTAAGTGGAACCACAACTGTGGTGCTGCTTTTCAAATCAAAAGGACAGTACAGACTTCACAGGATATGGCTCCCAGCCAGTTGTTTAATGCTTGTAGGTCAATATACAACCAACTCAGCTCCTGCTGCCTAATTGACAAACCACATATCAGGCACAGGAAGGTTAACAACTGAGCTTTCTTTCACCTAAGATCCTCTGTTGAGTCTCTGGGCCCTCAGCCCCCTTTTATTTTATCATTCACAAATATCTACTGTGAGCTCCCTCCAGGCACAACAGACAAACTGCATACCTGGAAAACAAGGAGAGCCCTGGTAAAGCAGTGAGTGTCTGGTCACTGAGGAGCCAGCCTAGCTGTTCATCATGCTCCTCCATTCAGTCTGCCAAGGAGGTTTAGACCCACTGCTCCCAGTGTAAATTATTTGTGCATGAATGAACCGGGAAGAATTTAGTCCAAAATATTTTTGATTAATGGAGCTGTGACACCACATGTCAATGCATCACCAAACAGGCTTAATATAACCCAGTCCCCTACTCCAGCTTGTTTGTCAACTGTCAGTGTTTCAAGGTACCTCTTTGCAAAAACAAATGTTAAAAGTCTTTGCACAAAAATGTTCCCCAAAACACCAAAGAAGTAGCCTTCCTTTTATTGTGTTTTTTTTTCCCCTGGTATTCTTCCTTGCCTGTTTAAAGGAAAAAAAAACGTACGGGTAACGGAGTTCTTCTGGAGGGCAACACCTGAGAAGAGCAGAGAACACAAATATCTACCACGACTCCATGCTCACTACTGCTCAGGAAAACCCCCTGATTATATCACCCCCTCTGTCCCTCCACATCATGGTAGTCACACGTAAGGGAAATCCATGGAAAAACACCAGGCCTCAGCCAACACTGCAATAACTTAGGATAATGGGATATGTCCCAGACTAGATACATCAGCAATACCAGGGCATGAGAAGCTACTAATATTATTCCACTCAATATTCTTGTCCAGATTCCTGGGGATGCTACCCCTACCCCACCATCATAGTAATATCTCGTACTTCACTCTGACAAAGCTGCAGTGAAGTCCAGTAACAACAGCACAGAGGTTTCAGCTCTGTCTTTGGCCATAAGACACCCTATAGAGACATAAAACATCTGTGTGTGCTGATTCCAGTAACACTGAATGGATAACTGTCATCTGGAAGAGAAATCACCTGGTGAAGGCTAGCAGCTACTTCTGAGTACAACATGCATCCAGTCCATGCAGAGTTAGTCCCTCAGGGTTGAGTGATGATTGTCTGAATGACTAAACCCTTACATTTATCCATGAGTATGATGTGCACCTCCTTAGAAGGAGACACTGAGTGGATCCATTAGCAGCACACACAGATGCTTCCACCTGCTTTTTGTTTTGCTGTTGTTAGCTGTTACTTTCAATGTTTTCAGGTGTTTCTGACCTTTGCTGTGTTTGATGGTGCTGAGCTTAAGTGTAAGGACTAACTTACTTGCCCATCCAACAGTCTTAAAGTGACAGATTGACTTTTCCTACGTAGCTTGATGCCTTAGGTGTCCACAGAGGATACTTTGCAGGGATGCAGGGTCTGGGTCTGCGGTTCTATTAGTCTATGTGAAATAACCTTCCCTGTGTTGTTTGTGAAAAGAAGATCCCTCTTAGGCCTCCTTTCTTACTCCTATTGTTGGTAGTACTGATGGAAAACATCAGAATGGCTCTGTCTCATCCTTCCACCCACCTCTTTCAGGCAAACCATCCATTTGTTATCTCCAAAGGCTCTTGAAGAACATTCTGAGGATATCACCTTTCAGCACAGACCTCCTCATGTGACCAGCACAGGTGTGAATGTGTAGTAAAGCAACAGCAGTAAATCAGCCCATGCAGAACAAGACAAAAGCAGATACAATACTGCAAAAACAGCCCAAACCAATAAATACTGCTGTTCAAACACTTGCTGAGAACTTGCAACATGCAGCACACAACAGACAGACAACACAAGCTGGGCTTTGTGTCTAAGCTTTTCCTTAACCTCAAGAGACAAACCCTCGTCTGCTTGAAGATCTCTCTGCTTCCCCCACAATTCCCAGTTTTTCTCCAATACACAGAATGGTATCTTTAACCAGGTCAGCACAGTACAAAGGGCACAGATACAGGATTTCTAACTTTCCGTCACAATGATTTCTGGCAGGAAAATTACTTCAGCTTTGGAAACACATGTATCATCAAAGATTTGAGGGCCAGTTGCTGTTTCTGCATGTTTGTTTCTTTCCCTTATGTGACATTGAGAAATGCAATTCCTCCTGTAAAGGGGGAAAATTCCAGTATCCATCATTTTGAAGGATTACAGTCAGTGCCATTAACTTGTGAATGCAGCTCTAGTCTAAATTACATTTTCTCTTAGGGCACTCTGAAAGTGAAACTGAGCATGAGGCTTGAAATTAGACTGGATTAGGAACAGAAAGCCTGGGAACCTTCCCCCTATCTATAAAGTTGCTGGAGCCATTTCACTTTGCAACAGCACTGTATAATATATTTCCATTGGCCTGGAAGACAAAGCTCAATTTGTTTGAGTAGTTTGAAGAAACTGAATTGTTACAATTCACAAGGTTAAGTAAGAAGCTTTTTTGAGTTTGATGTTCAAAAGCCAGCTTTAACCTCCCTTACTTTAATTTTTCAGGTCTTCATGTACTTTTGAGTAATTTTATTTGCATAAGGCTGTGCTGCTTTTCTTCAGAATTAATCAGGTAGAACTGTCACATCTACTTCTGCACACATGCAGGACTTAACGCTTCTTTCCATCTTTGACATTTTTCACAGAACTGAGATTAAAAACTTACGGTTCCATTTTCAAAATAAACTGCAGACAAGATTTTCAGAAGTGCCTCTGCATTTCTGCTCCCACTGAAATCAACACTCAAAAACTCAATTTTCCTTTCCTGTAATTACAAGCAAACCCATGAAAATGTAAGCTGATGCACTGTTATCTTCTCTAGCCTGTAGACAGCTTGAAACGATGTCTGAGGGATGTGAACTTCTGTCTCTCATCCTGGAGGAGTTAATCTGAAACCAGAAGCTGACAGTCTGTGTCAACATTGTTAACACTTCCCCAGCTGAGGATGTCAGCAGAAATGCTCTGCTGAACTTCTGCAGTCTCCCACTTGTTCACTCAGTGCCTTAAAACACCCCAACCTAAAATCCTAATATGTACTCACAATCTGTCTGTGCAACTCTTCCAATCTCCAGAACATCTTCTTCTCCCTTGTTCCTCTTCCAAGGTCCTCCTTGCTGCCACCATGCCTCAGGCTGAGGTACGAGGAATGCCAAATGTCCAACAGGAGAAAGCATGCTTCCAAGACCACAAAAACCTTATTCCCTACCAATACCAAACTGCTAAACCAGACAGGAAATAAAAATAACTGAAAGACATTTATTTGAAGCCCGTCCATTTGAAACCAAGTTTAAGATTTATGAAAGTGTAAGATATGACTCGGGGGGATATTGAGGTTGGGAGGCCTGGATGCAGAACTGTTGTGCTGGGAAGGTACCACTTCCACAAAGGACAGCAAAGCTCTGACACACTCCATTCAGCAGCTGAGCAAGAATTCTTCATGCTCTTCCTCAAAAATGAAATAGCTCCTAGTTGGGCCATGTAAAGCCACAGCACTGTCCTCACATGTACTCTCCCTAGGATTTCAGAAGTTCACAGGTTATAAATACAATTACATCAGCATACTTCCTCTACTTGGACAGAAAATTTTGTACTCCTAAACTGCCTCCTTCTCAGATTGCCCACTTGACTTTTATGCCATTCTTACTGCCTCTTACTCAGCTGACAGGGTGCCACCCTAAAAATAATTTCACAGCGCCAGTCCAGGCAGATTTACAAGCAGTTAAAGAGTCTGATCATTTCAGTGCATCACATACTTGGTAGGATTTTGGAAACACGATCTATTTGTTTTCATTTTAGCTTTCTCCTCTTTCGTTTTTTTCCCCATCATTTACTCTCACCAACACATCTGTTGAAATGTAAATCAAATCTATTTTATGTAGTAAGCTATTTATGTTATAGCTTTTTCAAACCCCAGCCATCAGGTAAATATTTGCAGATATTCTGTGGTTTAATTAATTGGCTATGGGCTGCTGCAAGTGTGTGCACAATGCCGGTCTATTTGCAGCAGAACACCACTAAGGAATGCCTGCTTGTTTCTTCCCTTTTGCATACATAGTATTTGCCATTACCTAGTATTTAAGATCAGGAATGCTACAGGGATTGACTGATTCTGGCAATGAAGTTTGGAAGTAACTGTGTAGATTCTGTTCCTCACGTGTCTGTGGTAATTCATGAACTCTGTGGCCAGCCTCAGTTGATCTATGCCATTTGCAAATGAAATCGATTTTTTTTTTTTCAAATTGCTGAAATCTGTTTTCTTTCAAAAATCATTTCAGAGTACTCAGAGAAATTCAGTCAACTTAGTGTCATTTAAAGGATGCCCAATGCAAACACAGTTATTCAGGGCCAGTGTTTCCATATTTGGACCAGTATCCCACTTCTATGCATTGTTCACCTCTACACTGATTTTGCAGGGGAGGACAAGGGGGAGGAGTGGAAAGGCTGCTGTAATGAAATTTTAAATAACCAAAAGGTCCTTTGGCAGTTTCCTTATTCCCTGAAAAATTAGTGCATTGCCTGGAAAATTCAAAAAAACCTGATCTGTAACTCCAGTGGAAACCACTTGTCATCTATTGTCCAGCTACGAGAAATGTTACTTTTCCTCTTCCAGACATGCTGCAAGCAGCAATCCAGCTGAATGCTTTGCAGGGACTGGAAGGCCACTGGAGACCAAACACAATCATCTACCCTGGCTTCCTGGATGACACAAGCCATGGAATTTCAAAGCCTATAACTCCTGCTGTAGCAACAAGCATGGTCATCAGAAAGACATCCACCCTTGATTTAAAGACTTCCAGTGATGGAGATCCACAATGTTCCTGGGTAATTTTTTTCCAATCTGGTTAAATAAGCTCATTGTTCAAAATGCAGCCTTACTCCTGGTTTGAACGGATCCTCCTCCTTCTGTTTGCTGGCTCCTGTTACACCTTCATCTGTCAGAGCAGAGAAAACTCCACAGTCACAATCTTCTGACTGTGACAAAACTGTACACAATGAACAAGGCACTTCTCAAAGTGAAGAGCCTGATTTTTTTCATCTTTTGATGCAAAGGAGTATTATTTATTTACTCTAGTTTACCTTGCTCTTTAAATAGGGTATGGAAATAGTCTCTATACAGAGATTATGTCAAGCTTTACCACACAGATAGCTGAGATCTGGTTCAGACCTTCCAGCCTTTGATATTACCATTATTATTATTTTAAGAGCTAAGAACCCCTCAATATTCTTCAGCTCCATCCACCATGCCGTAACTGAGCAGATGAAATACCAGTAAAAAGGCCTCATTCATCAACAGCAGAGTGACATGAGACTTGCAAACATTTGATTCCACTTTCAGAAGACATCACTCAATGCAGGAATACCAACAGTCTACTTAAAACTTTGTATTCCATCCTGTTTGGAAATTAAAATTGCGAAAGCAAGAAGTGGCTGCTCATTTTCCCAACCTTTTGGACAGGAATAGAGTTGAGCAGTATGATAAATTTCTTGGGAAATGTCCATCTCTTTTCTTTTGTTTGTGAGTAGCTTGAGATATTTTCAGATTTATTTGAAAGGACTTGTGTCCTAGTTTGGACACAAACCCTGTCCCTCTCAGGCTCAGTTTAAAGGCACAGAAAACATTGGTGAGCATAGAGTAGCGATAGGGGATACACATCATAAAGTCACCCCAAGACACTTGTGAACTTGTTTTCCATTTCCCTCTCAAAACAACTTATGAAAAGTTTGCTGTTGACATTTCATTATTTAATTTAGGATGCTGCATTGTGTCAGTTGTTCACAAAAATTAGTTATTACCTTTTCTGTCCCACGATTGGTTACTCTGAATAGAACTGCAAAGGTCAAATCAGGAACTTAACACAGAAATAAAAAATGTTTCAGTCAGTGCTTGAAAAGCCACACAGAAAATGATCTTGTGAATGTTACAGGGTAAGTGCTACAGGAGAGATCAGAGAGCAGGGCAGATAAGCTTTGGGGTAGGACTGTAAGTTCAGGGTGGAAAGAGACGAGCAGTAGAGCTGCCTATGCAGCTGCTGAACAAATGAAACCCCACTTCTTCCAGCACCTTCCTGGTTGCTGCACCACAGATAGTTGTTACACTGTGAATACTCTTGCTGGTTCATGCACATTCATGAAAAAATGGATGCCAAGACCCTTCTGAACAGGCCTGGATCGAAAGTCACCCCGATATCACCTGCTCAGGAGGGACAGGATGTGGACAACCAGCTGGCACTTTTAGGAGCAGCATTTAGCCTGACCTTAGACTTATTAAATGACACCTTGGTAGCTCACACCCATAGGACCAAGGGAACAGAGCCATAAATGACAGACACTTTCTTCTCCTTCCTGATAGTTTATAAATTGAGGGTATCACCCCATATTTCTTAAGTACCCTTTAAAGATAGTGCTCTTTCAACATTTAGAGCTTATTCTGGAACTCTCTTAACTAATGCCTGAATCCAGTTCAAATCCAGTCCCAATGCTGACATTTGTGCATGCTTCTATCCAGTATTTTCTCAGGCAAAACTCCATTGGCTTTCCAAAGCATTTTGCTTGAGCAAGAACATCAGGTTTGACCTTTCAATTGCACAGTGACAATTAATAACAGCTCAAAACAGAGATTTTTGTTTTGTTTTGTTTTTTTTAAACACAATAAAAAAATCCACTCTATTACAGGATGTTTGCTGCCACTGAAGCTCTCTTCTCCCAAAACAAACAGAAATGAAGTGCTTTTTTCCAAAGCTGCTTCAACATCTCCTGAAGAGCTTCTACAGAGTTCAAGAGCTGTTAAATCAGCACCTTCCTAAGTGCCCATGCTTCCATCAAATTCAGCAGCTGATTCAGTCTCTGTTTCCCGTATATGTAAATGCTGTAATTCATATATATATATATATATATATATAAACTAGCTATACATACAAGTATGTCTGTGAGGGAGTGGGAGAGACAGCTCAGCTCCCATCCTGTCCTCTATCCATTCATAAACGTTTTTTTCCCCTTTTAACCTTAAGACAAGCAAGGATATGGTGTGGTTTGGAGTCCAGTATAATTTATCTCCTCTGTAAATCTTGTGAATTGCTATCTAAACAACTGTTCTGTTGAGCAAACCCTTTGACTGATTGGTCCCACGTGTCATAGGGCCAGGTCAGATAGGTGCCTCTTTCCTTACTCCATGAATGCGAGAGAGGCCAGCATAAATTTCATGCCAAATCTACGTTTATTTAATTACAATATTAGCTACAAGTGACAACAAAACCTGCCACTGAAAGGAAGAAGGTGACATTATACTGTGGAGGAGACCAGGTGAATAACTGCAAATGTATGAGTTAATCCATCATCTCATTCCATTCATTTATCCAGTCACACTTTTTTTTTTTTTTTAGTTCTGACATTTAAGTCAGAATCCACTTTCCAAAAGCTCCCTCACCTTTCCAGTGGCTGAAGAAATACTAAATTATGCCCATATCACCCAGCTTAGCCCAGTGATTGCCTACACAGTTGAACAAGAGGCACTTTTCCTTCTCTTTCAGACTTGCCTGCTCTTGAGTTGTGGGTAAAATCTCGGCCCCGTGGAAGAGAACAATTCCCGCTAATTTCATCAGAACCAAGGTTTCCCTCCTCATATGTCCTAGCTAGAAAAGCTTAGAAAAGCAGCAGTTCTGAGTAGTTTGGTGTTTCTTTCTAGCTACACTCTCTCCCAAGCTTGCTAGCATTTCTTTAGAGCGTGGCTATACCTCAGATGAGACCCCCACTCCTGAATCCATATCCTTGAGATGGTACTAGGGAAAGAAAGCTGAACCTGTGGAGAAAGTGTTGCCCAACACCTCAAGCACTGCTGGTAAAAACCTGTTTCTGCTCTGCTTTTTAATCTTATTTTCCTGGTCTGTTTTATGATACCACATTTTGGTAGCACGTGAGTGATATCCTGATGCATCAAATTAACCAAAATTGAGAGCACTCACAGTGCCCAAGAAAGACAGGTTTCCATCTGCCCTGTCTTTGGGAGTTACCAACTCTGTTTTGATAGAATTTTTACCCCAAGTGCATTGATTTGTGATTTTAAGACAAATTGACTTCATGTCTTTTTGTTGCTATGTAGTATGAGGTAGATTGGGTTTCGGCAAGGTTGGAGCCTTGAGAAGACATGGTCATTATGGTATAACCATCACAAGTTTTTCAAAGAAACTTGTAGTGTTTCCCACTGATGGTCAGACCCTCTAATGCCTTTGGAAGACCTTGCATGGTCAGATCCTTTGCCAAATAATAGTTTATTTTTCAGCTGTTTCTTCCCAGCTCCACGGTAATGCAGCTATAACTGCCTTTATTGGCTTCAAAATGAGCCCTACGTGTCCACAGCCTAAACCAGAGGTCATTGCTCTCCCTATTTTGATCAGCATCACTTAGAGAAGTTACCAAAGAACAAACCACCCGTGTGCATAGGAACTGTGTCAGCACCTAGTACAGAAGAGCTCTAGAGACCATATCCTATTGTCACTTGTGTAAAGGCATTGTTAATATTTTTTAAATCAAATCAATTTAATCTGGTTATTTCTATCTCCTCTCCACACTGCACAACAGTGATCTGGCAGTGGAAGAAGAGGGTTTTTAGAGCTAACAAGTGTTACAGTGAGGACAGGCTTGCTGGACTGATGGACTTACAGAAAGCACAGAGTGCCTAAAATACTGCTAAATCAACATCCAGTCTGAAATTTTCTTTTCAACTCTTCTACCTTCTACTCCAGACTATATTCATCTTTATGCTTGCTGCCGTTCTATCTTTTAATCTTTTACCAGCTCATTGTAAATCTTGATATCATTCTAATAACAGAACTGAATCATGCTAAGACAAACATCTTGGCAGGACCGAGAGCTCCAAAACAGGAAGTCTTTAAGATAAGTCCATAGCTCAGAAAGTATCACACAGAGGCCCTAGTAACTCCTGAGCTGTAGAATTACCAGTTTTGCCAAAAGCAACAGATTTCCTTCTGATCTCAGAGCAACTGTTTCCACACAAATCACATGTGGAGACATTTTATAGGGGTTATGTTATCCATGCCTCTTCTGTTTTCTCCTTCCATAGATTCTTGTATTTTGACACTACTTCTCCTCCCATATAAATGACCTTGTAAATTAAATTTATAGCTTCACAACTGGGGTCAGATGAGTACAGTTTGTTCTAGTTTGGAGTATGGAATAGGAAGGAGTGTTCTTAATGGGTTTAGGATAGACATTACTGCTTGGGAATGGAAACAGACTCCACCAATCACTAGAACAACAAACTGGGAATTGGGAATCCCTTATTCCGTCTTGGCTGGCTAGGTGAACAAATCATGAAGTCTTTCTGTGGCTCCAGTTCACCCATCAGTAAAGAGGAAATTTGATCATTCCTGTCCTCTTTAGAGGGAACTGATCTGCATTAAGCACTGACGTATTGACATAGAAATGACTATAAACACATAAATCTAGGTCTCAGTGGTACATGGTAGTGGTTAAATCAACTCACTGTTCAGGAGAATGACTCTGAGCCCAACTCTCCTGTCATGCTCTGGGCATGCTGATCCTTACCCGTGCAGTACTTATCAGATACATCCTTGGGGCTGGCAGGCTTTGCTTTGTTCCCGCGTGCTCGGTGTACTTTATCCATTTCCTACAGGGAACACGAGTGCTGCAGATCCCACAGCATTGTTCCCTCTCCGAAATGGAAAAACAGCCCTAATAAAAGATTATGGCAGCCACTGTACATGTTGTGTGCCAGCATGTAAAAGCTTCAGGAGAGAAGGGACAGAACTTTTGTCC
This sequence comes from Struthidea cinerea, assembly GCA_013397865.1. Classification (NCBI taxonomy): domain Eukaryota; kingdom Metazoa; phylum Chordata; class Aves; order Passeriformes; family Corcoracidae; genus Struthidea; species Struthidea cinerea. The sequence goes on from VZTI01005557.1 coordinate 667,746, forward strand.
AACTCTTCCTTAAAAGATGGTTTGCCAAGCTTCAAATTTACACCCCTTCAGCACTTAAAGATGCCTGATTTCATATATTGCTACTGGGTAATTAATACTATTTATTCATCACTGGAAAGTTATAAAACAATCCAGTAAAATATCTGACTGTACAGACACTATGCAGAGAGAAATGTGGAAATGGAGGGAGTGTGAGAAGTCATGATCCACTAATAAATTTGTTAGGTGCAGAACTCAACAGACAGAAGCTGCACTGGCAGTTTTGTCACTGCTAGTGACTAATCCAGAAAATTACGGATTCATAAAAAGCTGAACATGTTTTTTTAATCTGTGTCTTTCTCAGCCCTGTTCCCACCCCAGACAATTGCAGCATTTTGGCTGCCATTTTCCTGCTACAGGAGGCAAAGTTTAGTAAGCAGGACACAAGATCAGGAGTCAGCACACTTGGGCTTTACTCTTGGCTATGCCAGTGACCTGCTTGGCCTTTTCCATCACCTCATGGAAGCAACCAGCACCTCTGTGAGTCTTTATTTCTGTTCCTGCACTTTGCAAGTCCTATGAGCAGAGCTGTCCCTCCATGTGCAACACGTGCAATGCATAACAAATCCCCAGTCCTGGCCAAGGGCCTCAAATACTAAAATAAATCAAATTATTGTTACTAAATGTCAAAAAATGCACTCTCAGAAAAATCAAATGGTTGCCAGAAGACCTGTAAAGAAATGCCATTTTTTTTCCATTTTCATTCCTCTCTCGTTCAACTTTCAACTTTATACGTTAGTTCTACAAATATTCATCCAAAAAATAAAAGTCATTCATTGCTTGTCTTTCAGGCCTAATACTGGTGCTGTCCTTACTCAGGTAGTCTGTCCATTTTCTAAATTAATTTGCTTTTTTGAAGACCCCATCATTCTCAGTGGTTAACAGATCATGCAATTTACACTGATAAAGGACCAAAACCAAAAAAAAATAGAGAGCAGTCCAGTACCTTACATCCTTTTACATGTTCTTCTCCTGCTCTCCTCTGCTAGGCTTCTTTGGCTCTTGTTTTCCGTGCCTCAGAATAAAAAATGAAACACTTAAAACCTGTCTGAACAGTACGGCCAAAATAATAAGAAAGAGATATCACATGACTCATTGGAAAGTTCAGTTTCGTGATGGTTACACCTAAAAGCTCAAATCTGTCCCTAGAATATACCCCGTAACACAACAGGACTGTCTGCACTGCAGGAAGCTGTTGGCACTCCAAGCCAGGGTCACCTTGGAGCACATCTGGAGGAAAAAAGAAATCTTTGTTGCCATTATGATTGTTTTCATTAAATCTGATAGAAGTCTAGACATATTATAACTAACCAGGAGGAAGCAATAGGCAGAATGCAGGTAAAACAGTCAAGGGCTGTATGGCACACATTGATTATCCATAACCCTCTACATTTCATCACAGGGAATATGAATAATGTGTGTGTTCATTTCACAAACCGTATCAAATGGACAGGCTTGAGTCCTTCCACAGTGTGGAATGTGGGGCAGCAACACCAGCACCCTGATCCTCAGACTCTGCCTTATGGTTGGCTCCTGGTTAAAGCTGGACTAGAAACCAACAGGGCTGAAGGCATCTGAAAAAATACTGTTCCTCAGCAGTGAGGTCATCTCCTACTCAATCAGCTTGTAGGTAAGTTGTGTAACAGGAAAATCCAAGCTGAAATATTTCAACTGCCAAAGATTATGAATTCTTTGTTTTGCTTTGGAAACAAATGCACAGTAGAGACCAGAATCACAGAGCAAGGAAGACAAAACAAAAGCTTTGTTTGTAAGGGGATGGAACCACTGCTCTCTGGTCAGGGATGAGGTTGGCTGATGTGTTTTCCATAACAGTCAATTGAACAATCTCAGCCCTCACTCCCAGCCAAATACTAATCTGCTGAATTTATTACATTTGGGTTTTCAAATTAAAATTGCCATCTCTAACTCATGTGGCAAACAGCACAGAACATGTGACAAGAGAAAAAAAGCACCTCATGACAAGGTGGGCAAATTCCAGTTGGTTTGAGGAGCCCAAAGAACTGGGACACTGCACAATGAACATTTTCTTGCGGAGCAAAAAGTGCAGTAGTTTAATGAGGTTATTTGTTAAAAACCTCTCTGTTCACCTCGGTAATGGGCTGTGCAGCCCAGATCTGGAAATGTAGTTGGTTTGACCAAAGCAATACTATCAACTCAACAAAGCCAAATTGCAGAGGAAAAATGACATGGTAGCCAGAAGTAATACATATGCACACAGAGAGAAGAAAATCCCACCTTGGGTTTGGAGGGTTTTGTTTTGTTTTGTTTTTAAGATTTCTGCTCTCACAATCATAAACATCCTCAGGACAACAAAAGCTGATTCAGTATTGCAGCTATGCTGTCTGAGCTGGGTGAAATCTCAGGCCACGGAGCACAGGGTGTTTGGAGTTCTGCAGGCCCACACTGTCACCCAGCATTTCTGGCCAATCAAGCTGCTGGTGGTGACTTTATGGTCTAATTCTTAGCAAGGCTGAGGGCTTGAATCTTTTCACTCTTGCACTGCTACCCTCAGACAAGTGAACACTGTAGAAAATTAGTTTGCTGAAAACAGCAGGTCCATTCATCTCCAGTTGAATAAACTACAAGGCATGAACTCCACTCAGGTACCCATCCCATTCTCTCAGTGTGACCGGTGCCAAACCATGTTTGATAGGATTTCTGTACAGAAATGCAGATGAGTCTGGGTTTAGTGGAAATGTCACACTGCACAGGTACACAAAGGTGCAAATTACCTGCAAAATGATGCAGAGTAAAGCTGGCTTTAAAAAATGCTTTCAGAACAAGTCTGTTGCCAGAAACACTTTTTTATTAACCTTTAGTCCAAGTGCCTGCAAATCATATTGGTGAATATTTGAATTCCTTTTCTAATCAGGGTACCATACAGCAAGTGATCCTGTCTTACTGATCCCTGGAGGGTAGGAGTGTTAGGAGCTACTCAGATGGGGTGTTCTACCCCTCCCATCATACCACTGCTTCCAGTTCGTATTTCCCAGTACTGATAAAACCAGAGTTGGACCCCAAACATGCAAGGTGTTGTACAGAGTTCATGCTTACAGTCCCCTGTGCAGGCATGAGGCATTGACTGAGGGCATCGCTCTCCTTGCACAGTTAAAGGAGCTGGGCACATTTATATGATGTCAATGGGATGGGATGTAGATGCTCATCTCTCTTTGCTCTCTAGGAAGAGATTAACTTGGACAAGAACATTAATTTTTTTCAGTCTTTTAGGGTTTTAATGATGGCAAGAGCTAGAGAATAAAAATCCAGTATGTGAAGCTAACAAAAGGAGACTTCCCATCCTCATTTTGCAAAAGAGAATAAACAAGGCTAAAACAAAATCAGTCCCTTGATTACATCAAAAGGGATGTAAAAATGTATTAGAAAAGCTAGAAGTCAAAACTTTTTTTTTTTTTAGTTCAGCCCTTGCCTCCTCATAGTGAAGTATGCAGGAAAAAGGCTCTCAGTGCTTTCCAGTAAACAGCAGTGGAAAGATATCACTGACTTATTTCACACTTGATGATTCCTGTCCATTTCTCTGTGAAAAGAACACTGTCCCCTTTTTCTTTCTTCCTGATTTAAGTCAAACACAGAAATTTAGGCTACTTTTCCAGTTTTCTTGGCATTTATTCCTCAAGACATTGTTTATGTTGTCAATTTCACTATGGCCTGATTTTTCAACTGAGATTTGAGCAAGATTTGCAACCAACTTGACTTAATTCAGACAAGGTCTCAGACATTACTGCTTCCAGGCAAGAAGTAAAAATCACATCAGAGTTTTTAAGGGGAGGGGCTGTTCAGGTTTTTTCCAAGCCTCTAATCTGAAAGTTTCATACAAGTTTTTCTCTATTTCTGCATTTAACAGGTTAATGTTACATGCAAAATATCTTCAGATAAATATTTTTTTTTCTATATAAACAGGAACATTAAGTTAAACAACTAATAAAACATTTTGGTGGTCTTTTTGTGCATTATAGTTTAATTTCAAATTTTATCTAAATGCAGTCCAGGATGATGAACAAGCAAATAGTTAGTAGGTAGTTAGTGAAATTAAATATATTTTTCATGCTTTTCTAATAATACAAATTCTACCAAATCTTGATGATTAGGCATCCTAATGTTCTGTTAAAATAATTGCTGTACATACACATAGGGACAATACTATAGCAAAAGAGGTCAGGACCAAGGATAAAATTTCGTAGAAATACAGCAGTGAACATCAAACTTTCAAAGATTTAAAGGTAGATATGGAACAAGGCTAATGTGGCTCATTCAGTAGGTTGTTGATCGTATTTAAAACCAGAAAGGAGATCTTTGTCACCCACTGCTTTCCAGCAAGCAGCACAGACTCTCAGGTGCACAGCAGAAGCTTCCTGCCTTCTCAACTCCTCAGAGGTAGAGAAGTACCTCTGGGCATTTCTTGCCCCCCAAAAAAGAAGCAGATTGAGAAAATACAGTTCAGAGGGCTCCTGGTCTACACATCTTTTTCTCACTCCATCTCTAGTGGTTTTTGATCACATATACAAACATAGCTGTCCTTCCTCTCTCATAAACCTAAAGATTCTTTCTCCCTTGTCTGTCATGCTGTTTCAAACATCTGCCCTGCAGCAATCACTCCCCATCCCAAGGAAATCTCAGCAGGAGTCAGAGGAACTTTTTCATTGTCACTGCCAGCATTTCACATGATTTTGCTGGCTGTTGTTTGTCCGTAGCTGCTCCGTGGAGCAGAGAGAGTTACTGAGATTGACATTTGTGTTTTTAAGTTGCCATTAACATAATGGAAATGGTGTGTAACTCCCATCTCCCCAGCCATCAAGGGGCTGTCAGCCTTAGTCAGTGTCCCAACGCCCTCTCACTCATTCTCCTTAAAAGCAAATGAGTGGTTCTGCGTCTGTTGTTTCTTCCAGAGGCAAGCCCAGCAGGGTCCTCCTTCCCTCTAACTCGCCCTCATCCGAGGTTTGTGTTTTAGTAACTTGAAACATCCTGTAAAATCTATCAGGATTAGTTTCCAGTATAGAAGCACTTGTACTTGATCCAAGCCAATCAAATGTTCCTCAGATACTAAGCCCCAGGGTTTAAGGGAGCACACCCAACATATTAAGCAAAAATGACCTTCTTAATGCGGCTACTACATTCTCCTTTTTGACCCCTTTTGACACAATTTTGGCTGAGACAAGACAGAGAGTTAAAGGCATTGTGAATGGGCCAAAAATAATATAGTAAGAGTGTCTCTGATGTCACCAGGATGTTATATCCTTAGACAAAAAAAGCAGCTTTTAGATGGAACTGGACATTTTTTAAATATTAGTAAAAGAGGCATTTTAATAGATAACATTTTGCTTTCAAACTCATTTTTCAGTCTTTCCCAATGGAATTACTAACCAAACCAAGGGGTTTAGGAGCTCCCATTATAATAAAACACAAGCCAGAACTTACAAGCCATGTATGACCTGGCAGTCCAGAGGTTATGGTGAGTAAGAAGGTAGACCACAGAAAACCAAAGAACAGGAAACTTTCAGTCCAGTGTTGATGGAAAAGCCTTGGATTACATGCATGCAGTACTGAATAACTCATTTCACAGCAAACAGCTCTACCAGAAGTTTCTGTCCCTTTTATGGAGGAAAGGCTGAAGATGTACGATGTAAGAATTCAGGAGTTACATTAAGCTGAAAAGTCTTATTTTGAGTTATATACAGCAAGAACTGGGTTTACACAACTCCATGGAGCGACTTCCCCTTCTGCCATCCACAGGCTCCAGTGCCTGACTGACTTCCTCAATTTCAAACCCCAGTACTTATTATTCCAACAAAGCTGGTTTGATGCTCAGTTCATCTATATGTACAGGCAATTTAATGGAATTTCTGGAAGGCCACAGATATACAATACTTAAACAATTCGGTACAGTCCTCTGTCAAAATCATTCTTTCTGTGCAGCCATGGAAAGAACTTCTTTTTCCACCAGTGGCAATTTCAGAAACATCCAGATGCTGACAATTTCAAAAACGGGAAAGCTTTTCAGTGGGACTAAAATCAGTCTAAGCCAACATTTCCCCATTCTCTGGAAGGGATCTTAAAACTGGAATATTGCACATAAGCATGAGCTTCTCTTGCTGACAGATATTACGGGGCAATAAATGAATGGCTCAGAAGTGTATGTTCCCACAGTCAGTGATCAGACTGTGGGAGGCTCTGCTGCCTTAGTTTCAGTATTATCCTGGATCCAGGTGAGCAGGTGGTTAATTTTAATCCTGACCACTAAAATGCAACAGAACTCGTCAAAGAAAAAGGAGGCTTGGCTAAAAACAGGAGCTGATTTCCTTGAGTGAACTTAGACTTGATTAGATTTCTGAAAATATAATGTAACATGAATAACAAACTAAACTTTTGACCGAGGTTAGCTCTTTAATTTCCACTGGAATAAAGGCAAACAGATGTCTCCAGAATAACACGAACAAAACAAAAAATGTTATAAATTTGACCAAAAGTCCAAATCTCACTGGGGCAGTTGTACATTCAGTTCCCATTAATATTAATTGTAAGCATTCATTTATGAAAACATGTGTCATCAGCTGCTACAGCTCAGCTGATGAGTGGCAACGTGGTGACTTGAGGCCAAAATCTACTAAATGCAGCCTCTTTGTGCTGCCTGATGTTTAAAAAAAATGTGGCTTTCAATTAATATTGAGGGAGTTAAAGGTTAAAGTTAAAGGTTAAAGAATAAATATTTAAAACAAAGCTGACAAAACTCAAGACACATTCATTTCAAGGAGCAGAGTCCTCACTCTCTCCATTTTGCATAAACCTGCTCTGGTTACCTTTAGGCTTTCACTGAGCAGGCTCCTCATGGCAATGATGTAAGAACTCCAGCTCTGCCCTCTCTAGGAGGTAGAAGTGAGTTACCCAAATTCAAAAGAATCCAGTCCTACCTAAATCCAGACTAATATCACAGAGACATTTCAATCACTCCCACAAAGCTCAGACTAACACATGTTGACAAAACTGGGGACCAGGGAGAGATAAGAGGCTCCTACAATGTCTTGCCTGAGTCCTTATCACTATTTAACTTCCACATTCTTAAGAAAACTCAGTCAAAAAGACCATACCACTAAATGGCCAGATGCTCTTCTAGATGCACTAATTAGATGCACTAATTCTGGTGTGAATTAGTAAAGCTCAAACCCATGTACTGCCTAGGCTTTTTAATAACAACTCAGGTACAAGACACTTGAGATCTGACTCCTTATTCCGGGCAATTATTAGATCCATATTACCATATACTTACAATAACATCTTTTTTATTTTAAAAATATTTTAAGATTTTGGTCCAAGTGAAAAAAAGGGGTGAAAAAAGGTGGTTTTTAATTTTAAAACCTTCATGCTATTTTTCTGGTCTTAACTTTGTGGTTTTCTGACAAGACATATATTCCTAGATATCAGACGTTGAGAAACATCAGATCACATTGAGAAGCAAATTAAGCTGATTTTCTTCCCAGATCTAGATCACCTGACCTGGACCACAATTACTAAAGCTAATATCCTGTTCTATCATAAAGGTCAGTATTTGCTGATTACACTGACTTTTGCCATATTCAGCCTACAAAACTTGCTTTAAAACCTCTGAGAAAACACACAGCTTGTTTGGAAACATAGAAATTACATACTTGGCTGTAATTTCTCTGAGCCTAATTTACAGATTAATTCAAATATTCTGGATGACTCCTTGCTTAAAATCTTCATCAGAGCACAGCAACAGTACAGGAGGCGTTGGGGTGGGAGACACAGTGGGACCAACACCATGGTACAACTGAAAGTAACACAGGGTTATTGTTTGGAGGAGGGAAATTTTAGTGCAGAAAGGGAATAGAGGGCAGCCTGGAACAGAGATTGGTGTCAAGGGGGAATCCTGCTGCGAGAAATGTACTGAGCCCAGAAACTGTCTCTGTTTTTATTACTATTTATAATTATAAATAAGTGATGGTAAGCTTTCAAACTTTCCTTCCACAGCAAAATCCCAAGGTCATGGGAATCACCAACGCCACAAATAGATGAGTGAGAAGAAAACACGAAAACCTGCCCTGCACAGGGCCTGTCAGCTACAGGCTCCCATTCCTTCACCCCACATCCCTCTCCTCCCAGTGCTCCTCATCTCCACTGGACAGACTCACTGTAAGGTGGGCACTACCACAACACTAAGCTCCAGCAGCACTGGCAAATTTAACAGTAAACCCAGGTTCACCATGCACCAGGGCACCACGCTTGCTGCTTCCCTGTGAGATCCTTTGGGTTAGTGCAGCATTCATTTGAGCTCTGCTCTCTGTGTTGACGGCAATACAACTGCAACTGCTGCGAGGTTCTTTGTCATCAGCCGAGGCTGGGATGGAAGCCCAGCACAGACAGCACAGACAACACATCCTGAATGAGAGCCGTGCCTGGAAGAGCACTTCAGCTGTGGTCCTCGCAGTCTCAGGGAAAAAAGGGAGTAGGCCAGGAGAAAGAGATACGTCTGCTCTGAGTGATGGCAAGCAGAGAGAATGAGGAGAAAACAACCATGATTAGGACAGCTGGGCTTCCCTGATGGACTGTCTCCTTCGCTGTCCATCACCTTGCAACCCTTTTTTCCTGCAGATCCCAATCTTTTAAGATCTTCACCTCTTTCATCATTTGCACTCCAAGACTTCCCCAGACAGCCAAACCAACCCATTCTCCTGCCATGTTCTGCTTGCTGCTGTCCTAGCCACTTCCTTTCACATCCACCTTCCTCTTTTTCTGCCGAAGGGAGGAGCAGTTGCCAGTCAAACCACACATCTCCTGTAGGCTCTAAAGAGCTCTGTCTTTGCCAGTATTCAAATGTGAAAAATCATTCTGCTGGAAATTTGGGAACCATTTAAATTTGAGTGAGAGTAAAAGCCCACAAACTACCTTCAAATCATGTAGAAACTCATATAACTTGGCTATGAATCAGTTTCATTCTTTGCAAAAACAACCAGAGCTTTTTTTACTGCAGGTCCTCAGCAATCACAGCTGTTAGATCACACAGCTCAATACAAGGTCTCACATTACAAGAGTTATTATAGATAACAGTAAATTTATTATTGAAAACAAGGTGTTCTGTGGCTGCTCCTGCACAGCACAAGGAGTCCTGGAATGAAAATTGCTTGTCTAAAAAATAATTTTAATTTGGACGGCTTGCAATGAACACAGCCACATGCCAATCCCAGGGAGCTCTGCCTGCACCAGGATTACTGAAATAACTTCACTGTCACTTGGGAAGCTCATTGAAACACAGTTTCTTTTGAATGTGTGGAGCCAGTAGGAAATTTTTCCATTTAAAGCAACCTGTACGTCCCTTGGTATGGTCCCCTCCAAAGCGGGGCTTTGCTTTCCACAGAAAACTGCAACTTTTCATCAGAAAGGCTAAAATACACCCAGCAAAAAGACTTTCAGCTTTTCAAACGACAGAAGTTTCTCCGAAAAATAAAATGTTTTCAACTTCGTCACCAGGTACAAATTGCCTGGAGCCCCAGGACTAACTGGGCCACTGTTTCCTGCTGTAGTCATTCCCCCTCTGGAGCACTAATCCTCAGCTGAGCCTCAAATTAAGAAGCTGCAACACCCACCATGAGTAAGCATTATAGCTGAGTGAAAATTTCCCTCAGCATTTGTTCCTTTGTGCATGACTAACCAGGATATAACTTAAGGTATTTTTCCTACCCTCTCTTTTTACAATGCAGGCAGTACAGACAGTTACATTCTAGTGGAAACATTACTCAAGCCACTACCCTCACCAGTAAACACACACATGCTCCTTTCCTCTGATCTGTCCTGAATGGAGCCGTTTACTAGCAGGTGCCCCTGATCATTTTGTCCTTGGAGCTGCACCCAGCTATGAACCAACAACTGACACAAGTATCAGCACAACCACCAACTCCTAAGTCAGTATTACCTTCTGTCAGAAGGATCTCTCTACAGAAAAAGTGCAAACGAGGTGCTCAGAGAGAGATTAAGGATCACCTTCTCAAAATTGTTTAAGCACAGGTAGGCACTTAATGGGGTTCTCAAAGGTCCCTACAGAGATTAAGGATCCAAATCCCTTAGGTAACACAAACATTTAGAACACCTAGATGTCTACTGGAACAACAGTGAGGCCACAGAAGCATTCAGGAAGACACAATACCTTTTACTGAAAGTAACATAATACTAGCTGATTCCATATAACAAGGTCATGTAGTTAAAAAAAAATACCATAGATGTCATTTCCACAGAAAGAAAATTATCTACCTTCTGTAATCTTGGCAGCCAGTGATGCTCAAACCCTCACACAGAAAAGCACTGTGATCTTTCTTACATGACCAAGAGATGTTCAACCCTTTTAAACACTGGAACTCTGGAGATACACAAAGTGGCATCTGCTGTAAAACTCAGCTGCAGAATCAAAGTTTATGATAATGTGGTTTTTTGTTTCTGTGGCTACAAAAAAACAGATTTAAAATGTGAACTGAACTCAGAAAACAATTTTCATTTTGTCAGGACTACAGATTTTACTGTTTAATTCCATGTTCAATGCCCAGTTGCAGCCAAAGAGAAACAGCTCGGTATCTTACTGTTTGTGGGGACATGCACAGAGCAGTGAGCTATCTCTGTACTTTCCTGTATCCGAGGTGCTTACTTCAGAAGCACCATTCTCTCCATTTTACAACTAAATTCTCTACTATTTTCCCCCTCTGTTCCTTAAAGCAGGGTTTGGAAAAGCAAGCCCCTAACTGTGCCATCTGCAGTGGAGATGCCATCTCAGCAGCCAGGCAGCTACACTTGGGCCAGGTGGCAAACACCACCTAAATGCTGCCTTCAAACATCTCTCACTCTATCCAGGGAGCCTTTTCCTCACACCAGATAAAATTCTGGGCACAGAAAGGGCCTGGCTGAGGGAGGGAAGGAGAAATAATATGGGATTTCCAGTTTCTTTTTCAGTCACTATGAAAATATCTTTTGAAATAACAACCTTTAAGGTGAAAAAACATTTTTAGTGCTCCAAGATGTGATTCTTAATTTTTTTTTAAGTTTTTAAAGCAGAACAGAAATCATGCGTGCTTGGGTCATTTGTGAGCCCTGGCAGGTTTCAGAGAGGTTCAAAACCATGGGATAGATAGTTTTAGCCCTGTCTCGGAGGCTTGCTACTGGGAGACCTCTGAGAGCTGAAGGGGCCTCTCCTGTGCCCTCTTGCAGGGTTCCAAGCACCGGAGTACGAGAGAACTTGGAACTGTTGATGGTACAATTAATTCTAGTTCTCACTTCCCAGACACACAAAGCCCAGCCACATCACAACTGAACAGCCTGAATAAAATCTGTGCTTCTCAGAGGACAGGAGACCTTCCTGCACAAGCACCAAAGCCTCAGCAGTGACTTTGTTTTTCTCCATGTCAGCCAGGAGCTGACCAATCCATTACCACAAAGGACACTTATTCAATGTTGATGGAGAAGGAAGTGTACCACCTACTGAGTCATGCCACATCCTAACACCTGGCTGCGGCCTTGCTGGACTTCCACTTAAACATGAATCTACCCCAAGTACAGATGCAGAAAAAGTCTATAATAAAACCTCAAACCATAAGAGACTTTCCTGGATGGGAGGGTATACTGTGATCTCCTAAAGTGCATGGACTTCCAGAAGAAAACTGAAATTCGTCTGCTTTGCTTTTGTCCAGTTTCAGGGGTAGCAAATGTGCACGTGACATCCCAAAGCAAGGTATAAAATTAAGTTTCCTTGAAATCAGAAACAAAATCACGGCTACAATTTATTTTTTCTTTCAAACTGACAAAACTCTGGCCAAATCTGGCCTAATCTACCACTTACCTTTACCTCTGAAAGCTCATCCAATATTATTATCATTCTCACAAGACATTTGAACGTAAAACACAGGATTTTTTGAAAGCCAAACTACAGACACTTCTTACAAAATAAATTCTCGCCTACTGGGCAATGAATCACTCGCCATCCACAGTACACCCAATAGTTGACAAACAACACAGTATTTGCCACCCTATTGCAAAACATGGCAGGACTATATTTTGGGAAATGATTCTTCACTAAAAAAACATCGCCCAGTGCAGTACAATGCTACAAGAGTCCCACAAATATGATGCTACATCCTGTGACTGCCTCTGAAACAAGCGTGAAAACAGTCACGTTTTGGGGGCTGGTGGAAGCACACTCTTTTCCAGGGAACTTCAGCTTACAGGTGGGCTCACTCACCTTTGGTTTGTCCTCAGTCAGACCACAACCCTTTTAACTCTATGCCGAGATGCTCAGCCCCTCGGCAGCTCTCCCACAGGCAGCACAATCCAGCCCCCACCCATCAAAGGCACTTCCTCCAAAATGCTGCCACGTGTATTCCCCCACAAAGTCAATGTTTACCTACCTGAAGCTTCACGTCCTTCTGGATCTTCCACCTGAAGAAATGAAACAGCTCCGTGCTTGAGCTCAGGTCCCAACACCATCAATGCGAAGTATGAGGAGAGGAAGAGGTAAGCTCGGGAAGAGAAGAAGGAAAGATGTTTCTGTAATTAGCATCCTTTTTAAATCTGAATTTCTTGCCTCTTTTAAACTAATGACTGCAACGTGTAATTTTGAAAAACCTTAAGTGCTGGAAGTATCTGCAACAGCTGTGCTTTTTCATATACAGAATATCAAGAGCAGCAGCCAGACTGGTGCATCACTGCACATGAGAAAACATAGTTCCAAAAGAAAAAAACACCTCCGTTCATATGGCCAATATAATTGCTACTAATGCTTCACTGAAAATAAACTTAAGTCTTCTGGGACACGTACTCAATTTCCCCATAACTTTCCAATTTTCTCACAGAATAATTATTTTTATTGTCACTCAGACAGCTGTCTGAAATATAAATGTGACAAGTTAAACAAATTATTTGTTCTATTGCACACAGGTCACCTTCTTGAAGTGCTCAAGGCCAGGCTGGAGGTGATCCTGAACAACCTGGTCTAGTGGAAGGTATCCTTACCCATGGCAGGGGGGCTGGAATGAGAGATGGTCTTTAAGGTCCTTCTCAACTCAACCATTTTATGATTCCGCAGACCCTGCACATGAGGGGGCCCTGCAAGGACCCATCCTTTCACACTCTGATTTCCAGCTCCTCAAACCGTTTGGAGTAGAGATACAGACAGGGACACTGTAAAAGGACAGAAAAATCACCTCACAGCCACCTTTTGCTGCAAAAGGAACACCAGCATCCATTCCCACGCAGAGATGAAATCAAAATCTGCATCATACATCAAATCCAAGAATCTAACAAGGAGGAAAAGGCAAGATTATTTGGCAGGTTTTGTCTGAGCCACAGCAGGAGCCCCCAGTAGGGCTGGCAGGCCGTGACTCCGTGAGGCTGCTTATGAAATCCACCTTCTACCTGCTAAATTAAAACATAAAGACTACAGCAGAGATCTCCTAGTTTTATGTTTGTAATAGGAATGAGTCACTTAAACAGCTCCATTTTCTCTAGGTTATGGACTAACTTCAGTGGCTCTGGGTGCAAAGCCAGAGCAGCCTGGCTTCAGGGGAACCACTTCATGTTTCAGCCTGATGCCTCAGACTGAATTCAAGTTGAGGGGATGAGGCTATCACGTCAGCAGCACTCTTGCTTAATGTTTTGAATCACATATTGTATTAGTCACAAGACACAGTAATTGTCTTTCCGTCCTTTTTTTCTTGCCGAGATGAATAACCTCTCTTATGGAGCAGGTTTTCCTAGGTACTTTTGATTAGAAACAAATGGGTCACCTTCCCAAAAAGCTACGGAGCAGATAAAAAACCCAACCAGAAGCCTACACACACACACACACACACAAAACTCACAAAAATCAAATAATCCTGCAGTAAAATGAAAATTTTACTATTCACTCGTGAAAGGAATGTTAGTGGTCTCAGTCCTGGGAGCTGCAACTGCAGTACACAGAGCATCAGTGTGCAAACCTCTGGGTACAGCCCCACATTCCCTGGATGCAAATCGCTCCAGCAAGGCCCCTTCCTTCTCTTGCTCCTCTGCTGTCCAGTAAATCATGCACAGGTTATCCTTCTCGTCCCACCTCGTTATTAATTTTTTAACTAAAAAAAAACACCTGAGGGCCTTCTCATGTGCAGCCTCCATACTGAAATAACCTCCACATTTTGGATTACAGCAATGAAAAGATGGGAACAGCCAGGCTTCTGTCCTCAGCTTTGGTGCAGTTCAGTGCCAGAGGGATCAGGGAAAAGGCTCCACACTCAAAGTGTGTCGTTGCTCTTCCCTTCCACTTCTGCAGTATTAAGCCATCCAAAAAAACGAGGGGGGGGCTTTCAATTTACACAGAATGTCCCAAGTGCCCATAAGTGGAACACACCAGTACTACCGGCACATCCCTTGCTTTTTAAATAATTTTTCAACTTTACAGCTCGGTGGTATAACAAAAACAGCTGCGTAGGGTTATCCTGTATCCTTCCCTAATCGGTACCTCCCTATTTGTGCCTTCCCTCCCTGCTGCTTGCTGGTGAGCAGCTCCTCAACCCCTTCTTCTCACAGCACATCATGGGTTTACAGGTGCTTGTGGGACAATCTCACAAATAAACACTAAATGTTTCAAGAAGTTGCCTGTTTACCACATAACTCTTTCTCTTAAAAATAAGGCATCACATCCACATTGGTCTTAGTTCACCCTGCCATGTTTTGCAGAGCTACTACACATTTTTTGTGTACAGCACCCTACTTGCTCATTGTCCTTGCATGTGTTTCTGCACCTCAGTCCAAATTCCCCATGGCTCTCTCCTGTCCTTTTTTTGGGAGGGTTTTCCTCACTATTTTCACCACAGAGGCTGGAGGCAGATGGTGGAGGCAGCAATTGGGTGGCCCTCAGCACCCCAAGATTCCTGCTGGATTGGCAGCAGGGCTGGACACAAACTCACCATTATTTCTTGGGAGGCTGAGATTTAAAAAAAAA
>VZTI01005557.1:682816-785818 GCA_013397865.1 Struthidea cinerea
AAAAAAAAATTTGAGGAAAAACTGGCCTTTCCTTAGGCCCCAAACACCTCCATTCCAAGCCGCGGGCACGAACCCAGCACCGACGAAAGTGGCGGGGAGGGAGTCAAACATGGCCGACCTCCCTGAGGGGAGCCCGCCAAAACCCTCACCGTGAGGCCAAAGCGCCGGGGCCTCATGGCTGCCGTGCCGCCCCCACACCCCTCCCCAGACACCTTCCCCTCAGTCCCAAAGACCTTTCCCCAACAGAAACTTCTTCGGATACTTGGAAATAACGATGGAGACATTCACCCACCCTCGAGGGGAGTGGAGCTGCACCGGCTGCGTTTGCAATTGCACTGGGCTGCCGTGGGGGGAAGGCGGGGAGCGGTTTCCCTCAGGGCCAGGAAGTAGGCAGACACAGCCCCGAGTAGAGCTATCCCAGGTTTTCCCTTTCCAGGGAAATAAATACTCGGTGTGTTGCAGCACCATCTGCTGGTTCTTATAGATGGGACACACAGGGATCTCCCAACGGGGTAGGAAGGAATAGAAGAAAGTTGAGAGGGGATTTTGAGTGGATTCTTACACGTGGTCTTTTCCTGAAGATTTTCCTTCTTGTAAAGGCATTGGGACGTCTCTAAATAAGCAGTATGAGAAACGCCACCACCCAGAGAAAAAGTGGACATATTAGTGCCAAGTTTAGGGATTTTTTCTGAAGAAGTACAATAGTCAAAACCCAGGTTTTCCCCTCTTCCTCTGAAGCAGAGGGTGGTGAATCTGCAGAGCCCTTGGGGAAGGATTTTCTGAGGTGACCAACTGGTTGTGGGCACTTTTATTTTTTCTGTATATCTAACTCAGGCTGCTTGCCCTTATTTCTTTATGTTTGCATTTCATGAAGCCCTAAACCTCTGACCCTGTGGTCCTGTGGAGGGGCTCAGCCCGCCCACCCACAGCCACCATCACTTTGCTAAGCCCTTACTGCCTTCCAGTGGTTCCTTTTTCCAGCCGGTTTCCTTCCTGGGCTTGATCCATCCCAGCGGTGAAGTCATGTTGGTGAGCTTTATTGAAAGTTGTTCCTTGCTGTTAATTTACAGCCTGCTGAAGGCAAAAGGAAGAGGTTGGGATTTTTCCCCTCTCAGTGGCTGATTTGAGATAATACAAATATGAAGAAATACATTACTTTGAAATTTTGTTATATAGAGAGGAATGGCACTCACCTCTTTTGCTTCTTTAAAATTCAAGTATAATACTAATTAAACCATGAGTAAACAAAAGAAAACTAGTCCATCCTATAGAGTATTTGAAAAGAAATAAAACTTCCCTTTACAGGGCCCAGCAAATGTCCAAGGTTCAAACAAAGTACGAGGTGCTAACGAACAGAGTCTTGACAAACCTTGTTTTCCTGCACAGGGGCTCAGTACATAATGATTTCATTCAGCAGCTACTGTTCAAGCATGGAAAGTGTTGGTAAAGAAATCCCACAGAGATCAGACAACCATTTTCCTAACTTAAGCTTCCCCCTCTGCTCCTCCCCCGTTCGCCTTTCGGGCCTCTGCCAGTCATAACATAAATATTCATCAGCTGATATTTGCAGTGGCTGTGAAGTTATGAATGAGGCCAAAGCCTTTCCCTCCTGCCCCATCTGCAAAATGGCAGCTTCTGGTCTTAGCTCATGGTCAAACGACACTTTCCAAAATCCCCGAAGTGCACTTGCAGGCTTTTCAAATTCAGTCGGGCTTTTAATGCGCAAAGCAGAAATGCTGTCTACCTAATATTTACCCTGGGATTACTGAGAAAAAAAAAAAAAAGATAGATATAGATATTACTTTGCTATGCTTTAAACTTTGCGATGCCTTGACGTAATAGACAGAAGTGTTGGCAGCTCAAAATGTTGGTTGGTTTATTTCAGGGGACATGACTGCTGCAGGTTTCCTTTCTGAACTGAATACCAGACACTTGAACCATTTGTTGTGCAGAAAAGAGAAACGGCTTTTATTCTTAATGCTGGTTTCTTAACCACCTGGGTGCTGTCAGAAGGAGCCACATGCACTGGAAAACACTTTTAATAAGACTCCTTTAAGCCTGTCTTAAACCTTGGATCCTGAAAAATAGAATCCCCACTGCCTGTCATACGTGTTTTCTCTCTGCAGATTAGTGAGGGGCTGCTGCTTTAGAAATGTTCCATTCTCACAAAGCCTGGAATTATGCTCTCAAACCTACCGTGGGTCAGCAAGACAGCGAGACATCTGATGTAGCTACACCAGCAAAGTCAAAAGCAGAGATGTCAGAGAAACAAGGTGACAGTGCAGAGATTTAATGAGTCTAATTCAGCAAGGTATCAATGCTGGATTTTAGAGGATTAAAAATCCTGAATGCCCAGAGCCATTGGTAAGTCCTGATAAAGATGCTCAGCACCATTCGGGATGAGGAAACTGGAACACCTTTTTGTAACTTGGGTTGCACAAATCAGTCATGCAAACTATCCTGTCTTGTCTGCTTCTCATAGATTCAGCCATAAATAAAAAAAATTACCACCAAAACCAACACATTCCTAAAGGAAGGTGATAGAAAGTTTTAAAGATGTTGCAATCATCCCATTTGATTTTGACCATGAAAAAGCCAGAACATTTTGATCAACAAGTCTCCAATATCTTTTGGCCAAAATAGATCATATCTTCTCAAAAAAAAAATTATGTTTCATTTAAAGACTGCAAAGGACAATTTACCACATCCTTTGAGAATACTCCAACACTCAAAATCCTTGTTGCTAAAAAAAAAGCCCCCATGCTTTGTTTTTAATACCTTCAGCTTTCAGCCACAGCACCCTGTATGTCCTTTTTAGAGATGAAAGAGCCTCAAAATCATCTCACTTGCACCTCCAAACCGAGACCAAGTACTCTCTCTATCTTTTTCCTAATCAGCTGTGTACACTTCTTGGAATATTTGCACTGGCAAAGGCTGCAGAGGTGTTAGGTCCTGCATGGCTTCCCCATATAGGCAAGAAGGTTTCACCTCGGGGAAATCAGACACAGGTTCACCATCAGGACATAAGTGAACTCCATAAAGTCGTGATCAGGGCAGGAAAAATTATAAGGCAGATGTTGTATACACACCTTAGCATGGCTCCTCTGCTCCCACATGCAAGTAACTGCTTGGGGTGTGACATTACACATAAGATCAAAAGGCAGCCCCTTAGCCAGACACAAGTGCAAAGTTTTGTTTTACAGACCTAAATCATGTGCTGGAATGGACTTAGGATCACTGGATTTGGAAAGTTTAAATTCACAAATAGAAAACATTTTACTAGGAATTTCTGCTATTGACAATAAACATCCCTTGAAGTTACACTCTGTGTTTTTGCACTACACCCAAAAATCCAACATTCTTACTAGGCTGATGATCCTGTTTTTATCAGCTTATCAGCTGTTCACATACTGTTGTGCTGCTTAAAAGCATTTTCTTGGGGCAACAGAAGTGTCTATGTGACAGCACAAGTGAAGAGTAATTAATTGACAGACTTCACTGAACATACAAACGTTGGGATGAGCTGTTCTGGCATTTACCGTGATGACGCGGCACCGCAGGATGGACTAACTATGGCCAGCACTACAAACAAAAACAAGGGGGGAAAAGATTAATCACAGTGACGCCTCCTCACACCCAGTGAGGCAGTGGCAGTAGAGTCTGTGCTAATTCCAAGTTGAAAAGGAAAGAGAAATTTCAAGGAATTTCTCCATAGCCATTTTCTCATGAGAGTGGGAAGGTGAGACTGAAAAAGGATAGCTCAGGATGCTCTCTCCTGCATTCCCATATATTAATATTCATAGTAATAGACATATTACTTTTCCCGTGTTAACAACCAAAAAGCATCTCAGAGGCAAAAGAAATCCTCCAAGGTAAATATCCAGTGCACAGATTCAGTCAGAATGGAATGATTGTGCTGCAGCCACAGCTCTAGAAATCGTGGCAGCAGCGGCAGTGTTGGCTGCGACACACTTTATGTTGCAGCCAACATCTTTGCTCATCACATAGAACTGAAGATTTCCAAACACATCAGTAAACAGCAACATAGATTAATAAATGAGCTCAGGGGCTGGATGTGCTCTACAGTTCCTTGTTATTTGGATGCACTCTACATCCTCTATAATAACTTGACAATATGGTCCCATCCGTATCAGAGCAATAATGGAAAAAGGATTGAGAATCAAAAGGAATCATTTTTTTTATCTTTTTATCTTTATGGTAAAAGGGCTTTTCTGCCATAGATCAAAAGTATGGTTTTGTGCTTGCAGAGGGGACACGTACACCCAAACCCAACACACTTGAAACTGATAAAAAGCAGAGCACGCAGATGGTTGAACTGTCTGGGTTGATGCTCATTAGCATGCCAGTGAATTATTTCGGGCGGGTGTGGTTTTCTAGTCTGTTATGCAGCAGTTACAAACCTACACATAACTACTTGCAAGTGACTATCCCTAGACTAACAGGAGATGATGCCAGAAGGTCTCCCCAGTGTCTCTGGCACCACTGAATAACCAGAACATAAGCTGGAGCTGGAACTATTAGAGATGTCTCTCAGGCCTCCCGTACAGCTATGCCAGTCTTCCAGGTTAGCCGGGAACACACAAAAAGCAAAGGTTGGGAGACTGAATCTGTTTAAGGTATAGTTTATGGATAAGTAACACAGAGAGTAAAGTACAGAGATCATAAGATATTTGGGTTATTTATACATTAAAGTGTGCGTATCATACACTGGGGCTGTTCATCTTTCTGTTCACAAAAGATGGGTTGAGCGAATCTCTGAGCAACCTGGTCTAGTGGAAGGTGCCCCTGTACATGGCAGGAGGGTTGGAACTAGATGAGCTTTAAGATCCCTTTCAACCCAAGCCATTCCATGATTCTATGATTCAGCACCAACTCTGTAACAGTCCAAGCTTGTCTGGGAAATACCAGCAGCATTTAGAAGGTAACTGCACAGGCCTTGCCAAACTAAGAACGATCACCACAGCAGCCTTGCCACAGAACTTGCTGCTTTCCTCCAGCTGTGGCCTCAAAATTCCTGATAAAAGCAACCATCACGCACCTCACATGAGAGCTGCAAGTCCCACCAATTAAAATACTGTGAACTTGATGGGATACACACAAAACTTCAAGTGAAACCTGTGAAAACGTTGGTGCCTCTTGGGAAGGTAGGGAGAACCGAACGTGTAGGTTCACTTGAAGTTTGCCAGTCTCCTTTTTAGATTCCTTACCATGGCTATAGATGGTGTATGGGAACCAGGGACTGGGTTCCTCTGCTGTGAGACTCAATGCTTTCTCTACTGACATAAAGTGCTGCTGAAGCACCACAGGCCACCTATGCAGGTCCCTTATCCCATCTGGCAAACCTTCAACTTTAATCCTGGATAGGGGGCTCTTGAAAAATGAAAATGAGCTCTTACCTTCTCACCAAAAGCCCCTCAGCAACAGCCACACCTGTCCACGCCTCATTTCCAACTATTTCCAAAGGACAAAGACTCTGCCCAGAAGTCCCACATATCTTTCTCATTCCAGGTTCCCTGTGAGATCCAACCCAAGGACATCACAGCAAAGGCTGGTGTGGACACGGCAGTAATCACGCAGGATGCAATGAGATGCAATGCCACAACCAAGAGGAGATGGATGCTGCCACCCCCAGTCCTGCAGCCATGGATTAGGAGCTGTGGAACAAACTCACCAGTAAGCAGTAAGGAAATGAGGTGGATTATTGCCAACACTTACTCTTTAATTGCATATATATTCTGTTGGTCACAGTCTCAGGAAAGCACAAATTCCCTTTTCCTAATATACATTTCTCTGTTTGTAACTCTTTCAAAGAGCTTGCTAGTGGAGTTTCTTGTATTAAGGGTTTTTCCTTGAGTTTGCTTGAGTTTTTCCAGGTTCCTGGGTAGAGACGTAAGCTTGTCAAAAGGAATTTATACCAAATTCAGTGATTTTTGCTGCTCTTAACTACCTGATGGGAAGGCTGCAGATGTGTAACTCCTAAGTCAGTGACAATTTGTATTAAAATTATAATAGAGACCCCCACCTACACTCTTCAGCCTCTCTCTTTGACAGGATATGTGTGCAGACCCAGAGGAAGGAAACTTAGATATGGGAGATGACCCTGCTGTTTGAATTCCCATCTCTGATCAGCTTTCAGGTCTCACCTGTTAGGAAGACTTTTTATCTCACACCCATGCTAGGTTTCTGGGTCCAGTAACAGAACATGCTGAACCAATTTGCTGGCCATACCAAGTAGAGATGTGTACAATACACATCCTGAATTTGTGTAACAGCTCAGTTTGTGCAGTGTCACCTTATTGTAGGATCTTCATGCCTTCCTTTGAAGTCTTTGTGACTGTTCTTGATAATTAGACTCATCTCACATGAAATAAACCTAGCGGTGAATACCTGCTCTGCAGGAGCCTTTTTAATGCCAACTAAGTGTTTAAAATCCACTACTTTCTGTTCTCCTAAAAGGAAAACCTAATTAAACACAGTGCACAGAATTAAAGAGGTTAGCATACTACTAAAAGTGCTTGGGGACAAGTGAACTAAAATCATGTTATGCTATTGAATTTTAGAAAACCAGGGAGAAATAAGAGGTGTTCCATTCCCATACTGCAAAGCCACCACGATCAGATTTTACTTGGCAAAGTGGCAGAGTCTCAGTTGTATAAGGAGCTTCACCCTCGGCAAGGAAAAATGCACAGGCTAAAGGCTCCGCTCTGCCCCAGCTCTGCCTCTGCTCTGTTCACCTGTGGACCTTCCCCGTGGTGGTTGAGTATTTGTGGTGTGTGTTGTCCACCCCAGTTACCTGCCTTAGGGAGAACAGCAAATTAGGTCCTGCATGGCTAATTAGGGTAGTGGAAGGGAAAGTTAAAGGACTTAGCTGGGGGAATCAGTTTGTTTCTGCATTTTAGAGAGAGCCTTTCTCTTCCTCTGCCTGTCAATTTACCCTTCTGACTCTGTTAACCAGAGACTGCTGCCTGCAGAAAAGCATCTCAGCAGTCACAGCGCTGCCTTGACCTTGACTGGAACTTAACAGCTGCTGCTGTCATAAAATAATAACCAATATTAATCACTGTCAGTCTAGTTATGTGAATGTCTTCCCCTTGGCTGAATAATCCATCTGTATGCACCTCCCAGCCTTCCACACCACAGAGGTGCCAACTGATTACTCGGTCTGGGTAATTACCTGAGCACCCTGCAGGATTTTGACAGAGGAGACGTACTGATGGTCTCAGGGCAGTCCTACCAGGGTGCTCTCGGACACAATTCATCCTGCCCATCTGAAACGATGACCTAGGAGCTGGAAATCCCTAAGGGGGAATCAGATCTTTGAAGTTCCCCTGGGACAGCCTCTGGGTGCCCCTTGCAGAGCTCCAGGCCCTGGGGAAACAGAGGGCTGCCCTCAAGGGCATTCTTATGTTGGCACATAACCGATGTACCTATATGCAAAGGAAGAAGCTGAGCTACAACACAAAGGCATTTTGCATCTGGAGGACATGTTCTCAGCGCGGCAAAACATCTTTGTTATGAATGTAACATATGTGGTACTCTTCCTCTGTTTGGCAGGAGATAAGAAAAACAGAAGCAATGCAAAAATGAAAACAAAATGGAGCATATAAGCATCGTGAAGCAATTACAGTGCTGCGTCTCATTAGGATCTAAATCTGGGATTGCCAGTCGTGTTTTGAAAACAGTTTTGTTCAACACCCAGTGACAGAATTTAAAAGCTGACATATCTTGCTGTAATTGTGGGCCGCAGTCACAGCTGGTGTAAATCAGTATAAACTAATGAAGTCAATGGAGCTTCTCTGATTTACACTAGCTGAGGTTATGGCTCAATAAGGTTAGGCTTGCTTTCTAGGAGTGTTCAAGGAAGCCAACTTCTGTGTGTCCTGTGATGAAGTGGTTATTTATAATGGCCTTCAGTGTGGTTTGGAGCCAAATTTCCACATCAAAAGTAGCTTTATAAGAGATATCCTTACAGTGAGGTTCAGTGCAAAATCATGACTTCAGAAGCCAGCTTTCCTCATGCACTCAAGTATTTGATTTCAGCCTGAAAACCATTTGAGAAGCCAAGAAAAGCAGAGCCATTCCTGCCTACTTCCCCAGCTCTGCTTCATCTTTGAGTCGCCTGCATATCCAGCAGGCCCCGACCTACACTGCCCATTTATCAAGGCGAGTTACTCTAAGTGTCTGTTTATTTATGTTCAGAAATTCCCAGTAAGACAGACAAGTTTCATGCTTAACCTGAAAAATTGGGGATGGGGGTGGAGTTCTAACCATTTCCAGAGCTATTTGTTTGACTTGGCCACTGGCGAAAATAAAACACAATAACATGTCCCAGAGTCACAGCGAGAGGTGGAGGTCACAAGAAAACAGATCATGTCTTTCACAGCTCCTCAGCTTCAGTGCACTGAATTATGACTCCTATTATTTACTTACTGGATTCTCCACCCTGTGTGCAGCCTCCAAGCATTCGAAAAGCAGCAGGTCTCTGCTTCAAAGGACTGACAGGCAAGTGAGAGAGGAAAATCTGTCCTGAAGCTACAGTAACCTCCTCCTCCACGTTTGATCTGAAAGGTCAGATGTTCTCACAACCCTCGGCTGACTTCTGCCATCTGCTGAGCCACGCCTGCAGTCCTGCATCGCTGTGCTCTCCTCTGCTGAATTAAACTGCCAGATTCTCATGGCAAAGGTGTTCCCAGCACAGCCAAACCTGCTCAAGGTGGGCTTTTCCAGAAGGATGTTGGTTTTTTTCTTAGTAGGGCCTTGCTCCCTGCATGTCCGTCCTCAATGTGATCGATCAGCTGTCAGAAAACATCACAGGCTCTTGCACTGACCTTGTCACTTTGAAACAGATTGATTTCTTTAGAACTTAGTGCTAAAAATGCGTGTCTTAAGTCCAGTTGTTGAGATCCCAAACCAGGGCTGAAGCCTCTCCAAATGTCCTGAGTGGTTTCTACGCATCCTGTGGAGAATGCCACACTCTTCCACACACTCTTCAGTGGGTTTAATCTTCCACTGGGATTAAGGAGACAACTTTGTGGGGATGTTTCCAAGAAGGGAAACTTCTCAACTGCCAGCAGCAGAGAAATCTACACGCAGACCGAACATGAAACATCAGTATGTAACAGCCTGCCTCGCATCTTAACCTCTTGGGAGGTACCACTTTCTCCTAAAAAGCACAGGATCCTCCCCCTCCTTCATACCCTCAGGTTTTGCTTTTGGTCTCTTCTCTCTTCACAAAACATCTGATAAATATTTTCTCATTAAGAGCTGCAATCTCCTTTTCCAGGGAATGTTCCTGGTCCATCTTGGGAGATGGTTAGAGAACACCATTCAGATCACTTTCCAGCCTCCCAAATCTGCTGGGTTTTTTCCTCAGTACCCAGCACACCAGATGAGTGCTGTCTTTCTGGGTACAGAAATGTCACTCACTGTTCTCCCCTTACTAGGTTTTTTCTATGTAGACATTTTTTCTTTGTATCTTTGACTTAATATGGAGCCAAGGTCAATACAGAAGATAACTTCACAATTAAACTCATCATGTTTGACATTTGGGTAGGCAGTTAAACTAAAGCATCATAAATGCAAAATACTTCTGCTCCCCTCTACTTCTGTGCCTTGATCTAAGGACTGTGACTAATTGTTCCAAAGAGTTTGTTGGGTTCACTTGTTACTGAAGACAAATTATTTTCTACTTAACATATTTCACAAAGACCTATTTTTTTTTTGTTATATTACTTATGTTCTCCTCAGAAACACTCTCACAAACCATAGAAAGATCCACTACCACCTGTTCTGTGTGCTCTGTTTTTTTCTCCGCTTCTCCAGATGAAGCAAGTGTGGAGATAATTTTTTTCTTAGCCTGGACATTGTTCAGCTTTTTAAATGGTTGAGGGCACTCAGTCTTTATGCTTTTTAACCCAAACCAACAGAATTCCTTCCCTTTTTAAAATTTAATAATTTCAAAAAGCAGTTCTGTTTGACTGTCTCAAAATCAAAAGAAATTCTCTTCACTGTGGAATATTTTAAAAACAGAATTCTACCAGATAAATGAATTTACTTTCTGTTAACAGTTTCACAGCCTTTAAGTATTTGGCTCTAATTTTGGTTTTTAATGTTTGTCTAGTCTTGCTAGGGTTGAACTGGAAGGCAGTCAGACGATTCTCAGATAACAGGCAGGAAAAAACAATGTAAACTCCTTATCCCAGAGGAACTAGAAACAGCGAATTACGCACGAGTAACGAGACCAGTTTCCTCACCATCGGAACTTCTACTGAACCACAGAGTTTCAGAACTTTCCTCGAATCTGGTTGGGGCAAAGACAGGAAACTGCATCTTCTGAGCTTTAGAAATAGATCTTAAACATGTAAACATAAGATATTATGCCCCTATCTTTTAAGTAACATTTATATTATCTCAAATAAACAGTCTTGCCGAAGTTAGTCTGTAATTGACATCTGACACAGTCCACATTGCAACAGATATGATAAGTGCAGTAAACAGCAGAAATTATGCTTCTCTGTGCTCTGAGAAACATTCATATTTCCTTGCACAGATAAACTTTATTTTGTTGCTACGCAACTCTCACACAACAGACCACATTCTGCAGTAAATAAGAGTACAGATTTTACAACTGGAGGGCAAGCATGTGGCCTTTTGGGTTTTCTCCCCATTTCAAGTTCCAGCCCCAGCTTTAGTTCACATTATAATATTCCATCATTTCATTACAAAGCTGCGTCTAAAGCTCAGTAAGGGATATTTCAAACCCTGCAAAACAGGAGAGTCAGAATGCACAAGTCCTTCTGAGGCTGATGGGAAACAAATGGTGGAGCTGGTGATGTCAGTGAAACCATGAAATTAAGGGGTTTTTCTCTTTTTTAGTCTTCTTTAAAAGTGAACATTAAATTTTCACAGCAAGATATTCAAAATTTGTGTGGTGTCTCCCTGCTCCCTGTAACACTGCCATACCTGCAAGGGAAGTGAGACAGGTGAAGAGCTACCCTTGGTTGTACCCAAGATGAGAACAGTACGTTCTTACCTCCTTTGTTCTTTACAGTTGCAAAATTTCTCCCAAATTCAGTGTGTATTTGGATTGTTTAGAGAACAGAGGCACAGATCCTGCGTGTCTCTGCATCCTCATCATAAGCAGAGTGAAGAACACTAAGATTTATCTGACTTGAGGGTGTGCATGGAAACTAAATAGAGCCATCAGGCTCTTCCCAAGTCATGGGTTAATGCCTCAATTATTCAAGTTTCCCTTTTGCACATGGCTGCAAATTCTACAAACTCTCTCAGGTAGCATCAGCCTTCCCTTGCCACTGTTAGCAAATCAATCCAGGTGAAAAATGTGACTCGGAGTTCCAGGTGGATGCAGCTGGCACAGTTTGGGCTACAGGGATTTGCATTAGCCAAGGATCTGACCTACATCCAATGCCCATGCATAACAGTTGTCTGATTGCAGAGCCGTTTGTGCCACTTAAACAGCAGAATTTCCTCAATTTTCCCCGATTTTGCTTTGCTCTTTGGTTCCTTACAACAAAGAGCCCTCTGGGCTCGTACAGCCTACGTGCCACAAGCCCAGATGCTTATAAAGTCCTAGCACAGAGTCACTAGGGAAAGGACACTCTGTTCATAGGAAAGCAAGATTTAATCTCTACAATCTACAGTCCACTTTCTCTAAACAGTGAGCAAGAAGTATCTTTTGCATTTTAAATTTCAGCATTTCTGTTTGCTATCAAAGCATTTGTGTTTATAGTTTCACTTTAACAGCTAAATTAGTCCCAGACATGGAAATTAATATCAGCATTTGTTGCAAAACACGTTGAAGTTTCTATGCTGGTCTTGTATAAAGGCCCATCTCTAATCACACATCCCAGTGGAGCGGCTTTCCTTAAGAGCCTGAGAGATTTGGAAACACCTGTAAAATTTACTTCGAGTCCTCTCTTCAACAAGTGACCTCCTACAGAGCAGAGCGTTGCCTCAGTCAGGATTGCAGGATGAGGCCCACAGAGGGAATGCAGTTGGATTTTGTCTGGAAGCACAACAGGCAACGCACAAGGCAAGAGTCTTCAGACCTAAATCTTGGAAAACAATACTTGATGTCTTCGTATCAGTGTCCTGCCAATTTCTTCTACTCTCCGACATCCTGGAGGAGAAGTTGCAGATGAGTTCAAACCCCTGATTTTCCAACCCACTCTAAGCCTTTTCTTCTTCTGCCTCATAAAAATCTACGTTCTGTCAGATGAAATCCACCCCTTAGCAACCAAAGATTTGCCGCTCCTTTTCTTTGGATTTATTGCTCTCCTTGTGAAAAAAACCCCAAAAATAATGTTTTCACTTAATCTACTCAGTTCCCCATTTATAAGGCAGGGATAACAAGTCCTTTTCCCATTTCTCCGCAGACTAACCTGTTTAGATTGCAAACATTCCCCTCATGCAAGTTGCTATAGCATCCTGCCTGGGGCAAATGAAAGCTCTGAGAAAATGTGATTACGGAGAGGAAATGTTGATGTCCCACCTGTCAGTGCCATTGCCAGGCGAAACTCTTCCTTCAGCATCTGGAGAACTTCTTTTGCTCCTTCTTCACCCTGGGAGATTAGGAGACAATGTGAACTATTATGTGCACGTATACGTGTGTAGCTATAGACATGTACACGTGTGCCAAGAAAAGTTTTATGCACAAACATAAATCCTGAGTGTTTGTCGTAGCAAATTTTACATCAGATGATCTGGATGCACACAGACACCATCGCACACATGCTGCTCTGTGCACACAGACACGTGTGCATATAATAAGGCTAAACGGTGAGTCTAGGGATCTGAATTTTGATGGTCGTGCATTTGAGCTTTTCCTAACTTACTTGATAAGCCAATCCCCAGAGGACAGGTCTCCCAATGAAAACAGCTTTGGCACCAAGAGCCAGTGCCTTGAGAACATCCGTGCCTTTTCTTACACCACCATCCAGGAACACCTCCACCTTCCCCTCCACGGCCTCCACGATTTCAGGCAAGACATCAATCTAAAGGAGAGAAACCAGAAATACAGCTTGGCTGCTCCTGAAGCGATGTCGTTGCTGTACCGAGAACGACGAGAAAGGACAAAACCCTATTTATTTTTTGAGTGAGTTCTTACACAGAGGATCCAAGCTTTACAGCAGCTTAATGAGCAGTTGCATGCCTAAATCTATACCCCAAAAGCACAGCTTTGTATTGAGAACCAGCAGTGACTTTGCAGGGGACAAGGTACATACAAAGGTCAAATTTATTTGGAGAGTCACATAAACAGAATGAGGATCAGCAGGGTCTCACAAAATGGCCATCTGACCCCATGGCACACATCTGACACAAGCCAGTACCTGATTTTTATGCAGAATAAAAGAAACAGCCAGCACTAAGGAAGCCTTTTGGTGGTGTTACCTCCCAAACTTCCAGTCTTCACTAGTTTGGGGATGAAATTGAATCACTCTCCCTTTTTAAAAAATCATCTTTGCTTCCCTGTTTAAATTTACCATTCATTTATCCTGAGGGCCAGCTCGGGAGCCCAGAGGCAGGCACTGTACCTATAGACAAGGAGTAAAAAAAGACACATGCCTGGAGGAACTTCGAGTTGGATGAAAAATTTTAATTAATGTATTTTCCCTTTGAAAATGCATCTAATTACAGGAATGACTGTAAGAGAAAAACTTCTTAATATAAGAAAAAATGAACTTTCCTCTAAGTTTTGAGCAAGGTGGGAAATAATTTCTTTTAATGCACATGGATGTTGCTTTCACCAAGCTCTGCTCAACCCCTTTCTCTACTTAACCCCTACACCAGTGATACAAATAAAGGGGGAAAAGTATTTTTAGTGTTCTCAAGTTACAAGTAATCAGGGAATTAATTCCTCTTGCCATGCAAGAGGTCCCAATGAAAGGATGAGCCTCCTGAATTCAAGCCTGGAGCATTAATTACAGGGCAACTTCTCCTATAAGGCCACCTAAATAGTTCCTATTCATGAAAATCAGGAAAGGAACACCACCAGAAGCCAAGTATTAAGGAGACTGGAAACAGTGTGTGGAAGTAAGACAAAAGACACACAAATTCACGTCTTTCAAATACGGATGTAATTCATTTCCTTTCTAATGGATAAAAATGACTAGAAGATGGGGGAAGAAAACTTGAAAGTGCAGTTTGTTTTTAGATTTGGATTAAAATTTTCTTGAAGTTTGGCACTTGCTGTGATTTTCCTCCTCCCTTTGGTTTTGCTCTCTTGCCAAACATATTTTGGATCTACTTCCATATCCAGAGACCACTTTCTACATCCTGACAAACTGTACCAACATTAAAGTGCTCTAATAACTAAAGCATGATGCAAACCATAATTAAAACATAGATTTCCTCAATGTGTAACTAGACACTAGAAATATTGACCAGCTTGGGTTCAGCTCACGATCTGAAAACCCATGAAATTGAAGCAAATTATTATGTTTCTAAACCAGAAACATTTAACATGATCTGATACAGACACATTACAAAAACGGCATTGTGAAATGTTGTTCCTCGTACCATAAATCCAGGGAACACATCAGCTTTAGCAGTTCTCCTCTGCCCTGTGGTGTGGCAAAGGAGTAACCCCTAACAAGGATTTTGCAAATTTCTGTTCTGCTGCAGCTGTCAAAAATTAATTTGTGTTTCTTGAGCTCTCTCATTCCTCAAAATGATGTTTTTAACAACCTTATACATTGTTGCTGTTGGATTACCTCAGATGCAGGCTCGCCCAAGAGTTTTAAATACTCTCTCTGAAATTAGGGAATACATTCCCAGGAGGTGACAAGAGGACCTGTTCCCCTCTCCCTTCAGGGAACCATCATGGAAAACAGGAGGTTTTTCATCGAGAACATATTGGAAGTACTCAGAGAGGCACAACTGGGCTTTGATTCTCCTCCCTTTCATTCTCTTTTTATTTGTGCAGCTTTCCCACACCAAATGAAGCAAGATGAGTGATGACTGGAATTTTGGGGTTTTTCCTTCATCCTGAGCACATACTTTTTCATTTTCCTTTACTTCTTTCTTTTTTGCCGACCGAGAAATTCTCAAATCCCTTTCACCTTTGGAAAAGGCATGGGGTAGCATGACAAGGAAAAGGAAAAAGGAAAAACTGTAATTTAACCACTCTCTCCCTTTTCCAAAGGTGAAAATATTTGAGAGGAGAAAAATGGAGAGTTTTATTCTGCCTTCAGCTGTTCCTTAACTGTAATTTTTCAGAAGCCTCCAAAGAACATTAAAAGGGAAAACTTACTCTAATACAACCTTCAGTGTGCTGCAAATGGCAACAAGGGTTTTTCAAAAAAGAATGAGAAAGAAGAAATGAAAGAGGAGACTGGAAAAAAAATTTCTGAAAGATTTTCCAATCTGATTTACCAAGGAAAGGCTGTGTCTAACTCAGAGTACTATGTGACATACATAGAGAAGTGGAAAGAGGTTAAAGCATGGCTTAAAGCATAGAACACTTATTCCAGATTTTTCCTCCAGCTTCCACATGTTCAGAGACAGCAAACAAGAAGCCAAAAGGCAGAGAAAATTAGAGATTACTGGAGCATATTGGCATCAGGACTTACAGTAGCAGGGACCCCATCAAGCTGTCGTGCTCCGTGATTTGACACCAGGATCCCATTTATCCCAATCTTTACAGCTTCTTTGGCATCATCAGCTAGGAAAAGACCCAGATAAACAGGATATGTCCTTCCATAACCACAATGAGGGAATCACTAAAAAAACCATTGTCAGCTCATGCAAAGCCACCTTAGGGCTTCAGCCTTCCAAAGCCTCGCCTCAACACAGAAAAAGGTTTTATCTGGAAGTAGTAAGACCAGAAAAGTAGTTTGAAATGTTGGAGCAGAACATTTTATCCCTTTGGATCAGCCACTTTGGTTGCTAGCCTTTATTTTCTCTATTGTGTTCCAAAACTCATCAGTAAGAAATTCTTTTGCTGAATGATTTTGTCCACTGCAAAATTATTGGCGTGATCACATTAATGGTGGTGGTGGTGACTACACCAGGCACTTATTTAGGCAGCTGCTTCCACAAACATCTTCACTGCTGGGTTCCTAAGGGTGCATGAGGAAGTGACAGCTCTTCCCTTGCCATTCCCTGGGAAGCAGCAGAGCTACGCACCCCTGAGGATCCCTTTCAGCACGATGGGCAGCGAGGTCAGCCCCCGGAGCCACTTGATGTCCTCCCAGTTGACACTGGCATCGATGGCCTCAGCAACGTACACAGCCAGGCCGCTGTTCTCTCCAAAGTCTTTCCCCGAGGAAAATGCCAGGTCACTGCTGGAGAAGTTTTTTAATCTAAAGTGACAAAAGACACAGAGAAATAGTCTGAGAATGATTCACTGTAGCCACGATCAGTCCCAAATGCCAGCATTCAATATACCTGAGTTAAAGCTTTGCTGCACTGCCGGGCAGGAGCAAAACCAGCCGATGCCAGCATGTCAGATCCCAGTCCTCAGTGAGCCAGAACCTTTGGCTGGCAAGGTGTTTGATAATCAGCATAAGCACTAGATCTTTAGTGTCCCTTCCAACCCAAGCCTTTCTATGTTTCTATGATGGTTTTGTGATAACTTTGGGGCAAGTTCCTCTGGCCCAAGGTAACAGTCTGACTTCTATAGCAAAAGAAATAGGGTTGGGTTTTGTTGTTTTTCAAATTCAGGGAATTCAGCTGTGAGAGGAATAGGGGATCGGGTGGGTGGAAGGGAGAAGGAGGAAATGAAGTTTTCTTAAGCTCCATGAATTAGATGGATGTGCATGAAGCCTTGCAAAGAATTCAGAATTTTCATCTGTCCAATAAGGCAAACAGCCAGCCTGTTTACTTTGTGTCCCTTTCGTACATTTCCTTGTAAAATGTAGGAAGGAAAGGAAGCTCATGTGAAAACATTAGCTGTTATCTGGGTTTTTCAGCAGCAAAACCTCACAGGTTTTAGCACATCCATGTCCCACATGAGACCAATTGCCCTGTTCTTTGGAAACTGTGTCCTGTTCCACATTGGGCTATTTAATACATGTCACATTTTGGGAAGTGCATGAGTGTTTTTGCATGGAACCTGGCTGGTTTTACTGCTGATTTCATGCCTGCAACAAGCAGCACTTCACATGGCTTTTCTGTTCAGCTCCAGGCCCAGAAGCAAATGAGAAAGGAGCGGGCTCTCAGCAAGATCCAGCTTTTCAGCTGTTGGTTTGTGGAGGGTGGGGTGCCCAGAGAAAAACAGAACCATGGATAAGATTATATAAATAACTGTTGTTTTTCTTGGCCTGGGAAATGCAGATCAACACTTGGATGAATGTTGCCTTACATACATTTCGGAGCACAATGGCACCTTGTTGTTGCTTTGAAACTTTGTTGAAAACCTGAAGCCAAGAAAAAGTTATCACGTAAATGAGCAGAGCCCCGCGCTAGGAGAGTTTCACCACGGCCTCTGCAACAAAGCGCTGCCCAGGCGGCGCTCGGGAATCCGCAGTGATTAATTGGAACCTTCAAGGATTACTCCAATTTCATATGATTTCATACAGTTCACTTGAAACCTTGTTATGGTTTGGGCAGGTGGGGTCAAAGTGTTTCAGAAATGCTCTCCCGCTTTCCTCAAATGTCTTTGGGTTATTGGACTCGCATTCAAGACCTCCTCAACCCCAGGCCTTAAAATTCTATTGCCCCCAAAAAATAAGCTACCTAAATAATTGTTTAATTTTCTTTTTTAGAGTAAAAGGTCAGTGTATATTGATAATGTGTCAAACACGGATCTGTGGCACGATTACAACACAGCGCATGCACATCCCAGTGTGGTACATTTTCATGTTAGATGCATCAGGGTTTTTTGCTTTCTGGTGCCTTCCTTCTAAAACTGTACTTCAACACAGAAATCAGGGCAGAGTTCAGGTTGCTCTGTCAACCTTCATCTCTTAGCTTCAAGCACAAGTGCATGGGGGAGAGCAAACACCTCAGGCTCTGGAGGGGTTTTTGCCAGAGAGTTAGAGAATCAGATTCACTGCAGAGTCCCAAGGCTCATCTTCCTTTTGAACAGTATGGAAATTAAGAAAAACCTTGGCAAGATGTGATTCTTGCTAAGTACATATTACAGACGATGTGTATATAGTATAACACAACAGTCTGAAGACACAGGAAGAGCAATTCAATTCCATTGATAAAACTCAAAACTAGCTTTCACCCAGAACTCACCTCAAAGTTTATCTGCTTCAAAATACATCAAGCTGTCTTTTTTCCCCCTCTCTTTCTCCATTTTTGTGTTCATTTGCATGCTCTAAATAATTTTAACATGTGCCATGGTACACTGTGGTTGTTACCAAGCCCTACATGCAAGAATCTCGCAATATTTTTAGCTCCAAGGCCTGGATATCCCATCAACTAAATATTCTTCCAGCCAGTCCTTGGCTGCTAAAACTGTGCCAGCACTTCAATGTATGTTTATCAAGGGAGTCTCTACAGTCTATCAATTCATATTTACAAAAGGTCAGGCAAATCAGTACCCTTACAACCCCACTGTAAGGTTAAAATTCTGGTTTAACTCTGTTAAAATTGAATTCTTCATTGGCCCTGCAGTGGGGAGGAACCAGAATTAGTGCTGAAGTCAATCATGGTGCCACAGATTCTGAGACACAGAAAATGTCCCAAAACACACTTCGGGGTAAAAATTGCCCTCATGGAGGATTTAGAAAGATACACACATGTTTCTGTAGTTGAGTAAAAGGAGAGTTGAAGTTGCTCGGAAAGGGACTCTGCAGTCAGTAGCAATACGGCCCTGGACCCAGAGCAGTGCCATAGGATAACACAGAAGGAACCATAACATCTTTTGGAAAGGAGTTTTGGCCCACTAGGTCCAGGCCCCTTTCAGAGCACAGCCAACTCTGCCACTGAATCCCAGTTCAGCACCAGAGCAGGTCACTCCGGCTGTGCCCAGCTGAGGTTTGAAGGTAGCCAAGAATACATTGACACATGTATAGAGAAATGCCCCACGTCTCTTACTTCAGCAGCCTCACATTGCCTGGCACAGTGTGTTTTACAGTGTGCAAACAGCCAGGAAAGCTTCGTTGTGACCCAAAGCAGATCCCAGCCCAAGCACAGCACGACATACACGCACAGCTCCACGGAGCTGTTGCCCGGGACAAACTTCTCCCCCAGCAGCCCGGGTGCCCGTGGCCCTGGCACAGTCCCACCTCACACCCAGCAGCAGAGGTACCTGAGGTGTGGGGGCAGCTGGAACTTGTTGCGCACGTCGGCGATGCGCCGGCCGAGGTACGGGGTGTCCACGGTGACGAAGATCCCTCTGTACCCGGCTCTCTCCGCGCGCCTCACCAGCGACTCCGTGACCTCCCGGTCCTTGTACACGTACAGCTGCAACCAGCGAAGGCCGGCCGGAGCCGCCTCGGCCACCTCCTCGATGGAAGAGGTGGCCCAGGAGCTCAGCATCATCCCTGTCCCCACGGCCTGGCAGGCTGGAGGAGCACAAAGTGATATACTCTAAACAGGAGCACTCAAATAATGCATTTAACGCTTCCAACTTTTTGAACATTGCCACATTGGCTCCCAAAAATCACCCTCCCCAGGGGTGACTGCCAACCCAGGCTGCACCGGCTAACCTCATACAGATATATTTCTATGAATCTGTCACTTATTGTAAAATAAAGGAAAACATGCCGTAAAACTCCAAAATATTATAGAAAGCCTTGTTTTCCTTGGTCTACCACAGTATGCATATTTTTAATGTAAATGGACCTCTGTTTCAAGACGTCATCCCCAGCCCATGGAGGAATTAAAACGTGGTCTTTATGACAACATTTTTATTAAATAAGGATTACAAGCCTCTTGGAGTGGAAACTTATGAACAGCTTATTCAAACAAATTGGTTACACCCTCCCAGGGCCACCAGGCAGTTTTTCCTCACTGGAAATACAGCAGCAATCACCCAAACCTCTCTAGCTCGTAGCCATTCCATTCCTGTCCTTGAAATTACTGGACATAGTTCCCTCTATATCGGGAATGAGCAGGGGGCTGTGAACCCGGGAATTGCAAAACCCTCCCATCGGATAAGGGAGAAATGTAAATGTTATGGTTCAATCTGCCTTTAGGTGTCCATTTCTTTCCATTTTTTCCTTTGATTCCCAAGTCTACCTCTACAGCCCTATGGTTCAAAAGCAAAAATTAAGTTAGAAACTGCACAATAAAACATTTTTGGTGAAGAGCAGATTTAAATCATGGTGTATCACCATGTCCTTTCAACTTAGCTGCATATGTAGCAATAGACCAAATAGTGCTTTTCTCTTATTTAAGATTAGATTTAAGCAGTTTGGTTCAATCAGAGTTCAGCCATCCCAAATGGGGTTATGGCATTTTCACGCAAGCATGCTCACAAAATTCCCGTCATCTCTCCTGTAAAGTTCACAGCTGCCTGGTGAAGCACCAGTTCAACACACATAGTTTAGATCTCTCAGGCAAATCCAAAGTTCACAGACAAAATTTTTCAGAGTTTTGGAGATTCCCAGTTCCAGTTTTGGTCGATCTGTGCTTGATCTTGATAATTTTAAAGCTTATTTTGACAATTTTCTAGACTTTTAAAACCATGAGATATAGAGGCCTGAAATGTTGCCAGGTTTGGTTGGGGTTTTTTCCTATCTCAGATTAGGTTTTTCTAAAAATACACTCCCACTTCTCACACATTTAGCTGCAGTTGAAGAAAACAGAAGCAATTCATTTCCTCCAACAACCGTATTTTACACTTCACTTTTGGGGTGCTGCAAATTATTTATTATTTCAAATCAGTTCTACTGCAGCCACATTCCCACAGGACGCTCTCGCTGCAATATGTGACATTTGCCAGAGTTTAAGCATCAGATGTTTTTGTAAACCAGCCTTTCCTCATGCCATTTCAGATTGCTTTTAGTTGTTTGGTTTTTGTGGGGTTTTTTTCCAGGTCTTCTTTTAATCCTGAGCGTTGCCCAAAGGACACATTCACCCTCGTACACCCTGCAGGATCCTGCTGGGGTCCACGGCACCGCAGAGAGCACGGCAGGAGCCACGCACAGGGAGCTGGGGAAGTCCATGGAATCACACAATGGTAAAGAATCTCTTCCTCACATCTAATCCAAACCTGCCCTCTGGCAGTTGGAAGCTGTTCCTTCTTGGGGAACTCAGTGGGACAGGACCCACTTGGGAGCTCCACTGGAGAACAGAGCAGTGACCATTTTTAGCCCTTTCTTCATCCTGAAGCCTCAGAGTATCCTCCCCCCATCTGATGGGGCATCAGCTCCTTACGTGGTTTGGGAAGGGTATGGAATTTGTCCCTGTGGGCAACTCAGAGGCAACAAACTTCAGGGAGGACACTGGAGAGGAGCCCAGTTCAAGCTTGCATATTTTGTCAGGGTTACCTTGTATGGGAATGGGAACTCGCTTTTTTCCTCTAGCTGGGCAAATTCCCATCATTTCCCTTTTAGGGGCATCTCCGAAGCACAGCAGCCAAACTGCCCCACTGCAGGCGTTTTTCCCTGAATCCACCAGTGAATCCAGCTTAGTCCCCAAGCTAAGGGCCAGAGGACATTCCTTGGGATCAACATGATGTCCTTTTGGCACAGTGGTATTTCTCAGGAGCAGCAGCCGTGTTCTTGGAGCTGCATCTCCCGAGAAACAGAGTTGTTTAAAGAACTTCACGTTACTCTCTTGACAAACCACACTTGGCTGAGAGATCCCTGTCAGCTTCCCGTCCCTCAGCCCTTACAAAACCCTGTGTGCGAGTGGTGTCTGCCGTCCTCTTGTTGACACAACGTGTTTTGTCAGCTGTGCAGGAAGGCTGCAGGGGAAGGGACACGTGGCCAAAGAGGATCTGGGATCTGGCTGGCCCAGGAGGGCTGGCATGCCAGGCTGCCTGGGCACACTTGCAGCACAAAGTCCCCCAGCCACGCTGCTCTCCGGGGGGAATCCAGGCCAGGTCAGCCCAGGCCACATTGTCCCGTGTGAATATTGTCCTCTCCCTGACTCTGGATTGACGTTAATTTTCATACTTCAAAATTAACCTCATTTTTTGATTACTACATGGGTAACAGGTGGGTTCAAAGTCCTGCTGTTTTCACTGAGCACAAAATGTAATAGGTGGCCAAATCCCTCCTCCCCAGTCACAACTATGTCTGATGGGGACAGGAACCCCAAATTTCAGTGCTCAGCAGCACCATAGAGAGCAAAAGCACAGTAGCAGCCTGTTAAGAGCCAAAGGAACAAAGGTGTTGCTCCCTCTCTAGTGGGAAAGACAGAGCTGCCAGAAACTCAACTAAAACGGGGGAAAAAAAGCTTTTCAGTCAATACTCCTGTTCTCCATTTGGCAAAGCAAACGGTGCAGTCACGTCGCAGGTGATGGTGAAACCCTTCCTGCGTCAGCAGCAGCTTAGGGAGTGGTTTGAGTGCAGCTGCAGAGGGCAAACACAAAAACTTCAGCCCTGAGCTGAAGTCAGTGACAGTTCTCAAAAGACCTGGCCAAGAAAACAATCGGGTTCTCAGCCTGATTTGCAGCCATTGATGGAGAAGCCAGGCATTCCAATGCTGCTTTAGGGTGAAAACACAAGAATTTAAGGTACTCAGTAAGTGCAATATGGAATAAGCAGGAATGTAAACAGAACAGAGATCTCAATAAAATAATGCCACAAATCTGTTTATAATCAATTAAGGTAGCAAAAAATTGCTGTTTCTTGTTGTGCAGTTGGATGGTGCACAAGATTTTGAGTCAGTGTACTCGAGGTGGGTCCTGTTGACATGGGGATCACGTTGGTTTGCAAGCACAGCATGAAGTCAGGGTGGCAAATGAATGCCTTGGCATGGAGGAACAGTGAATCTTCTGATGGACAAGCAAGAAAAAACGATCCCATAGAATCAGAAGGGTTCTATTGAAAAGTGTTTAGAGAACAACCTTTTGCTCTTTAGTGGCTAAGATTATTCATCGAATTTGGCAAATACTTTTAGTCAAAGAGGTTGAAATTGGAGTGGGAAGGATGAGAAAAAAAACACCTAAGTCAAAATGTCATGTGTTGATCTTTTCAAAATGGAAATGTTTTCTCCTGAGCTAAAACTTTTGTTTCAAAACAGGACTATAGCTAAAAGCATTAGCCAGTAGGAAAATGAAATAAAACATTGTGTTTTGGATCAAATGAAACATTTCAGTTAATCCAAAACAATTTTCCTCCCAATTTTTCAGTTTCTACTGAACAGAAAATCCATTCTTTGGAAAATTGCCACATACACTGATGAACTACAACTAAAATGCCAGGGAATATACTTGAAGGAAGACCTAGAAAAACTGGGAAAACTGCCAAGGTGCATGAAATTGTTTCAAGGACATGAGAGCTTTCTCTGCAAGGAAGGACTCCTGCTACATTCAGACATGTCAAAGAAAACTGAGGGGCAACCTTATTGCAGCCTGTATAGACTTTTTAAAAATTCATCTATTATTTTAAAGTCCAGCAAACCCGAGTACAAGTAAATCCAACACCTGGATTTGAGGCTGTGCAAGGTTTGACCATGACTGCAGTTGGTTCTGCTCAGAGTAGGGTTACTTAACCTTTGGAATAACTTACATTGTGTTGGCTGGCCTGTCACCAGCAACTCTTAAAATTACAAATGGATGTTTTTCCCAGGAAAGATCCTTTACTCATGCAAAAGAACTGTCCATGAATGGGTGTCTAAGGTGAGCTGACAGACCCTGCCGTGTTCCAGGAAGGTGCACACTCCTTTCCACCAGCTTGGTTGCCGTGGGAGAGCATCCCTCAGAAAGCAGCAGCCCCCAAAAGGCTGACAAGCCCCAGAGCAAGGGGGTTGTGAGCGCAGGGAGTTCTAAGGGACATCACGACCTGCCCTTGTCCCTAGAGGGGACATTTACCCTACAACACGTGGGCAAACCTGCCAGGAGAGCAGAGCAGTTCCAAGCAAGACACTGTTGCTCAAGGAAATTCCTCTGTGGGATCAGGCATTGTTCTCAAAACACCAGAAGTTAAGGGAAGGAGCAGTCATTGCTCTCTTCACCACCCTGCTCTGCAGGGCAGCATGGTGCGAACCAGGATTATCTCTTGGGGTTCCAGCCCAGCCAGGCAGACTCATGGCACACAGGGATGCTCCTTTGGGAGCTGCTCTGCCCCCATCATGAGCCAGGGCACAGGCTGAGAAGGGGCAGGACTCAGACCATGCTGTGCTTCTCAAGGATCACGACCACAGCAGAGGCACCACCTCATACAGCACTTCCTGCACACCTGAGCCAAAGAAATCCAGGCTTATGGAGCATGCCAGGCTTTGCAAAAGCCACAGGACTACAGATCAGACTTCCCTGGCTTGTGCAAACTGGTGTGGCTGAAGCAGAAGCTGAATTAAAGCAACCAACAGTTTGCTCACTTAAACTCTGTGCTACCTCTGGAATAGAAGTTGGATGTGGCAAACCCCCTGATCCCGAGCGTCCCAAGTTTAAGGGAACCTTTAAGCCAAATGTGTACTTTACAGCTAATTCCTGTCATCTTATAAGGTCAAACCAAAAGCTTGGCACTGAGTGCCCTGCTCCACCTCTAACAGCACAAAACCAAAGCCATTTTTTTCTCCCCCCAAATGCCAATGCAATACAAAGTGTGTGATTTTAATACTGCTCTCCTTTGAAAGCAATGAAAAATTCACCAGCTCCAATGGATGTGTTTACTGGACTACACATTCTAACTGGTGCCAGTACACCGAGCTGTCCTAGCTTGAAAACCCAGGAACATTAAATGCAATAATCATGTGTTAAAGTTTAAAAATGTAAGTGCACAAAACCCAGGAAATTCCAGAATTAAGTCATTACCACAACCATAACTCAGCCCTGGTACTCAGCCTTATTGTACCACTCAGCTTTGCATGCCATTGTGGATTTATGCCTTAAAATGTGGCCAGGCTGCAGCATCGGTGGGAAGTTTTGCTAAGAAACATCCTGAATTTGGTGTGTTTCAAATCTCGCTCTCACCATTGCATTAATGTGTTTGCACTTAACAGGGTAATGCTTCAGAGTTTCCTCCCAGCACAACCTGGCCCAGAACTAATCCGCGGGAGCTGCCAAAGGATGGGACAGCACCAAGGCCTCCGCCGGCCCTTCCCACACCGATTCGAGGTGCTGGAGCGCCATCGTGTGGAACCCGCC
Source organism: Struthidea cinerea (assembly GCA_013397865.1). NCBI lineage: Eukaryota > Metazoa > Chordata > Aves > Passeriformes > Corcoracidae > Struthidea > Struthidea cinerea. The sequence continues at coordinate 708,012 of VZTI01005557.1, forward strand.
GGCACTTACAAACAGGCAAAAAAGCATCAGCTTCCTAATAACGCTCTTGGGAAGCGGGAAAATGTGGCCCCAAACATACTGTAAAATTGCAGAGATGTGTTTTTCCAAGCTAGCTCTGGAGATGTGCTGTAACCCATCCCCGTGCACATCACAGCGATGAGAACTGAGAGCAGCTCCCACTGCAGGGCTGAGAATTCGACTCGCTTCACACCACTATCTGCTGCATTGGGCATGGAAACGCTGTTCGATGAATAACCCCACATGCACAGGATTAATTTTTTTAAAAGTATCACCTATTTAGGTTTTGTATCCTTTTCCTTTCAGCGCTGGAGCACTGAAATGCACAGCGCAGACCTCTTCCTCAGATTTGGTGCCATTCTGCAGCTTGAGTTAAAGGAGTAGGAGACAATTCCCCATCTAAATTCTGGTTCATATCCTTTGAAGCAGCAGCCTCTGTGCTGGCAACATCTTTGTGCAGCTTCTAGCCCAGAGGGGCCCTTATCTCGCTGCTCCCTGGGATGCTCTCAAAGAGCCCTCTTCAAAGCAAGGATTTTTCCCATGCAAACAAAGGCCTCGGAATTTCTAGAGTCAATTCTCTAATAGGAGGAGTGCTGCTGTGACAATGTTTATAGTTCTATAGAATGTATGGGTAGGTAGATAGGTGTTTTCAATTTTCTATGTGACAAATTATTCCCCTCTTGCATACTTTGTTTCCCACCCCTGTTTCATGGAGAGAGAAACCACACTCAGACGAGTGGAACGATAAAAAACAAACCCGAGAATCAACCCGGTTACTCCGAGCAGCAACTCAAACCCACCCAGGAGCAAGGAACCAAGCTGGGACGCCCAGGCAGCAGGCACAGCGCTGCCCTGTCCCTCTCCACCCCCTGCAGGGGGACGTGCCTGGGCTCACCTCTGGCGGTCGCCGTCTCTCCGTGCGGGTGAGCCATGCGCTGCATCGCGGTGGCAGCGACGCACAGGGGCATGGTGACCCTCTGCCCCAGAACAGAGGTGGACAGGTCCATCACCGACACGTCCCTGAGCACCCGGGGGTACAGCTTCCACCTGGCACACACACAAATAAACTGAATTTCAAACGGCTGCGGCAGGGGGGGTAATTTACAGTTCCCAATAGGCAAGAGCAGGTTTTCTTGCTGTCAACGTGGTGAAAGCTGTGCTGGGGCTGGAACAGAATCCCACTGTGTGATTCAGAGCTGCAGCAAAGCCCCTGCAGGGCACAAAACCTGGAGGGTGCAGGCAAGGAGGGACCGAAGAGCAGGGAGGGTGAGGGAGGCAAAGACCCCCGTGAACATTATCGGCTAGTATTGTTTGAAAGGGAAGACAGGAGCTGTAAAACAGTAAGGTTCATGGTGAGCCTCAGCCCCCTGAAAGCCTCGGGGCAGAACTGGGTGACAGACACTGTGTGCAAATGGGAAAAGCCATCAGCCACCCTCAGTTATCCCTTCCATGGACTAGGGAACCGAAAGACACGGGATTTTTGGATAACACAAGCCTGGCCTGCATGCTTGGAGCTCCCTTTCCCAAAACAGAGCAAACTAAACCGCACAACCTGAAATTACAGTTTACTGCAGCCAGGCTGGACACCACGTGTCTGCATACACAGAAATTTATCTTTTTTTATCCCCCCACAAAACAGCATCACAAGATCAGGATCCCTACAACAGGATCAACCAGACACCATAACATCCAAGCCTTTATGAAGAGGGTTGCATTCCTGGGGATACCTGTGCCATGGGACTTTCCCCCACCATCCAGGTACTGTCACAGCACTGCCACCACTAGAAGCCACAAGAGGGGGTGCAATAGCTGGGGCTGGCTCTTGTGAGCTCAGCCAGGCCAAAGCCTCCCTGCAAGCACCAACCTCTCACTGAGGCCTCCCTCCCTCCGAAAGGGCTCCCATGGCTCCTGAACTGTAATTACAGAGAAGGATTAAAAATGTATGGCCTAATACTGCTGAACCTGAGCAACTGCTCAGCCCCAGAATGCTCGAGACTGATAATATTATAATTACCAGCACAGAGGTAGAACCAGGGCCACTGCTACCCTCCGACAGGGAGCAGGGGTGAGATTGAGCTTGTGTATTAAAACGACAGTTCAGGGAAAGAAAGACAAAATCTCTGTTTTATAGAAAGATCGAGACATTTCCCCAAGAAGCCTGGGACAGAGCCAGGACGAGACCCACCTTTCTGAAGCCCTGGAGCTGTGCCAGCTCTCCAGGCAGTGCTCCCCAGGGAGGAGAAGGACAGTTATGATGCTTGGAAGAAGATGTGTGGCTGTGGAAGTCAGCTGTGCTGCTCAGTGCCAAGACACACACAGCAGGAACATCTCCTCACACTTGTTTTCATGCCATTGTAACAGTTTGTTATTTTTCAGGGGAGGGTGGGCTGAGGGTGGGACAAGGAAAACATGACTTCTTTCTCCCCCTTTTTCCTAATCCTCATTCCAAAGGCTTCCACTCTGCTCTGAGGCATCTTTTCCCAGCAAACAAAGAAAACAAAAATCCCTTCGTAACCTTGCCAATTAATACAGTCAAACCCAAAAGCATAAAGGATGTGGAGCATCTCCCTCTTCCCCAGGCTCCTGGTTTCTCTGACCTGTCAGAATGTTACCTGCCACTGCCATCTCACAGCCAACCTGTGAGGGTCAGTCCTGAGGTACAGCATCCCTGTGGTGCTTTTAGCTGGGAAAAGAGACAGGAGGCAAAATATTCCCAGCAGTGCCTGCAAGAAAAATTATGCAGTCCCAAGCAGCAATACCTTATCAGGTCACATCCTCTCAATCAACACCCAGTCAGTGTTCCTGACCCAGGATTGACTGGTCCCAAATGAAAATGCCAAACAAAAACACCAAAGGGGTTCACTACATGAGTACCATCCTCTTTTAATAAAACCTGATCTTGCTTTGGAAACTCGGGTGTTTCCAGCTCTGAGCTTGAGAGACATTTGAAGCCAGGCATTTTCTGGACAAGCCGTAGGGAAATGCCTTTATCAGCAGCAAGGAAACCCCACGGGCAGTGTTTCCCCGTCACCAGGGCACGCGTTCATTCGGCTGCCACACGGCACCTGCTTCCTCCAAGTCTTTCAGTGAAACATTTCCTGCATATTTCAGAAAAAACCTTGGACTTTTTTAAATTTTAATTCATCATCTCCTCATCACCCACATCTTTTTCCAGCCAAGTCCATGCTTGTGTGCTGCAATCAGCAGCTGAGAGTGAGTGCATCCTTCTTCCCAGCTGGAAGCGGGAGATGCCGCAGTGGGGCAGGCAGCGAGCGCTCCCGATTTAGGCAACTTCAGCTAAAAGCTGTTTTGAAGGAAGGATTAAAGGGAAGGAAGGGGGATTAATCTTTTGGGTTTTTTCTTTTTTCTCCATGCTTAAAAAAGTTTCTGATTGGAAATCATCTTGCAGTGGGATAAGAGGGAAGCACTGGCTACTTTCAGCTGGGAAAAACATTAAAATTTTCAAACTGCACCACATTTTCAAGCAGCTCTTCTTGTTCCTCTCTTGAATTGTCCCAAATCCCCTTGTGCTGCAGGGCAAGCAGCACATTTGGGAAAAGACACACTGATCAGGCAATCCATCCTAATCCCAACCCAGTTTGCTGCCCCTCTCCCTACCGCCTCCATTTCCTTTAGANTTGGGAAAAGACACACTGATCAGGCAATCCATCCTAATCCTAATCCCAACCCAGTTTGCTGCCCCTCTCCCCTACAGCTCCACTTCCCTTCAGAAGGGGCAGGGGCTGGTGCTGGGCCAGGCTAAGCAAGAGCTGCTTTTCCTTGAGGAAAATTGATCTTCCCTCCCAGGATGTCTTGCCATCCACACTTTTTACACAGTGCTCTGTGAATCCGAGCTGAAAGACATCACAACAACGTAACTAAATTATTATTCCAAGCATTCCTGTCCTTTTCTCCCCTACAACTTTCCAGTCCCACTCCCGGCCTTGCTTTTTTAGCCAATATTTAAATTAATTCTGTGGCCATTTTAATGCCTTTAATTGCTACAAGGTAACACCACATTTGCGGAAAGCCTGCGCTGATGCTGGCACTGCTGAAGCAGCAGCTGCTGCTTCTTGCACACGACAGAACAAGGCAGCTTCTCCCAAGGCCTCTGGGAATTCCATGGCTAAGCACGTCAGGGCCGATTAGCAGGAGCCTGTTCCTACACACACCGACGTCCCCCTTCCCTGGCATGCCGAGAAGGGAGAGTCCAGATTGATTTCCTGAATGCCATCGAGCTAAGGGCATCCCGACCTTGTCACAAAAATCTCTTCTCCATTCAGGCCCCTCAGTTCTGTGACAACTCGAGAGGGGATTTCAGTGCCAGAGGGGGCTGGGAGGACACTCAGCATTCCAGGATGCAGAGCAAACCCAAGGTGAAAGCAGTCAGACACCACAGGGAATGACATATGCTCTGACATCCCAAATCATCTCTTCTGGCCTTAATGCCTCACTTCTGCCAGGGCCATTTGAGAACTATGAATAAGAAATACTCATCTGGCCTCAGCAGGAACACACTGACGTCAGTATCCGAGTGCTGGTTCTTTTCTCAGTCCTAGAAGAACTGAGAGCTGGGGGAGAGTTGCTGTACCTGGTGTTAAACTCATTTAAACATTGTTCTTGTGGAGACAGTTTATACTCTGGTATCTGAAGGTCAAAATGCCAAGACATTCGTTCTATAATCCAATGAGTATGAATTGTGCTGCTCCAAAAATGGCATGGGGTGTTCTAAAGAAACTGTAGGATCCAGCAACACAACCATTCATTAGGGTTAGTTCTTAATAACAACAATATTAGTCCTTAATAAGATCATCTATTTATTTCTCCAGAAATGAAACCGTTTGCCAAAATAAATAAATAAATAAAGGACTCACAGATGAGCCCAGATGAGGGTTTTCCTCCCTCACACCAGTCTGGCTCACCTGAATAATCCTGCACCACAAAGGTACAGGTTAACAATTCCTGCTTCTGGTTCAGTTTTGTGCTTTCTCTTCCATTTAAACTTTAACATATACATATATAAATATTTAATAAACAGCAGACTTTTTAAATCGGCCTGAACCCTGCAACTAAGCTTCTGACAGGGGAAATCAATGGGAAATGAAGCTGAACATATTACTATCTTTCTCAAAATTTTCTGACTTGGTGATCTTTGTGCCTCGGGGGTGTAAAGTCCATCTGACTTTACATATACCCACAAGCTGCACTCAGGAAGAGGCAGAAACACCAGGACTGCGTGAGGATCAGAGTGAGCAGCACTTCCCTGTCTGTAACAGCTGGGCCATGCTTCTCCCAAGAGCATCCAAGGGAAAAAGAAAGGTTTTTCCAAGTCCCTTATGTCAACCAGGTCTTATAAACCAAAACATTGACAAATCTTTATAGCAAGTTCTACCTTTTAGAGATGTATTCCAAGGAAGCTGTTGCAAACATGGTCTAATGACTGTTAATGGCAGCATCCCACGTGCTGAGAAAATGGGAACTTGTTTTATTCCAGATAAATATAAAAAGGGAGGGGGAGCAAAGACAGAAACACCCCCCAGCCCCTTCATCCCCACACTGCTGAGGGGCAGGAACCCAGCACGGAGGGACTTCCAGCCACACCAAATTTCATTGATTTCTTTTAATGTCTCAGGCCATTCAAGGCACTGCTGAATAACCATATCCTCCAGTTCCAGGCTGCTTGCAAATGCCAGCTTTGAACACCTAAAACTGGAGGTTCTTATTGAAAATCTGATGGAAGATGAGGTAAGCCTGAACCCCACAGGCAACCAGCTTGATGTGAGGAGGTCTCTTATCAGAGGAATCCATCCCTGTGGCGGGAAACAGCTTCAGAGCAGAGCTGCCCTTATCTCCCTGCCAACACCCAGCTCTGCTGATGGCAGCACAGCAAGGGACATGCCCAGATCTTTGTTAGCCTGTCTCTGGCCGCTTTAGATCCAACCTCATCATGATTAGCTCCAGCAGTTACAAGTAAAATGTTCACTGCTCCTGCAGTTCATTGCCTGCAAGTATTTCCTTGGAGTGTCCTTTCCTTAATGTCTCATTTCGGTTTTATGAGGGCAAGTAGCATCAGAGCATCTGGAAGCATTAAAAAAGATACAATAAAAAGAGGTGAGCACTACTCCAGCCTCTCCTGCTCCTATTTACTCCTCAGGGCAATCTTTTGGCTTGTGTTTGAGCAGGGAAATTTCTGTGATGGCAGCTTCTGCATGGAGCTCGGAGGTCTGGAATAAGCAGTGGAGGTGAGTTGTCTTCTCTTGACATTATAAAGCTTTTCTATGTGCGTCCTTAAAATTCTGGGCTCGTTTCTGCAATCTGACCTTTGAGATCCTGCTAAATGAATAATCACCAAGTTTTCTACAGCCTTCAACTTGCATGAGATCTCCAGCCTATGGAAAAGCAACTGGAGCACTGAGTAGGATTGCTGCTCTGTAGCAGAAAAGCAAAGCAGGGAGGCAGAAAGACTAAAGATAAAATGGGAAAATCGTGGTTTGGTTTGTTAGACTCAGAGGAATTAAAGACGAAGCCTTTGCAAAGACAAGCGCAGGGGGTTAAATGTCTGCACCAACACAGCCCCAAAGGAAGGAGACATCAGCAGCAGTTTGACCAGCTCGACCGGGCTCAGCTGGGCTGAAGGGAGCAGCCTCCAGCTGCCTCCTTCCCTCTGCCCTGCTCAGGGACATTTGGGAGTAGGGAACCAACTGATGCGATGTGAGTTGTGACACTTCCACCGAATCCCACAGCAAATGCCGACCGACTTGGTGCTGACCTTGTCCTTCTGAGGCTAAGGGTGACCCGAGGCCAGGTTTTGACAACAGTTTAGGGCGTCAGTCTAAGTCAAAACTGGTTTAGAGCAGCTCCCAGCATTTACATTATCTCCTGGTGAAGGGCTGAGCTCCTGCTGGAAACCCCCTGAGAACAGCTGGGCCACCCAGGACTGAGCCCTGGCTTTCCCAGCTCGTCCCACAGCTGGGAAATGCAACTCCTTCCTGCAGGGCCCTCCAGCTCGCATCTGGGAAGGCCACAGAACTAATTCAGTTTAGGAGAAATAAGGAAAAGGCAAGACTGATTCAGGACCTATAAAGTACAACCCCACCACAAGAACCCCTTGCTGGCACCATAACCCAAAATGTAGAAATTTCAGTTTCATTGCCTGATTAAATATTGGAGCTGAAGGACTCTGGAGAGAATTTCTGTTAACAAAAGAACCCAAATGCAGGCAAAGCTAAAAAGGTGCTAATGGATTTTAGGGACTGCTTTTTGACAGAAAATGTTCAGTGGAGGAGTGAAAGGGGAGAGAGTTCCTGAAAATCAGTTCTTTGAGAGTCTTTGCCAAAATAGAAGTTGCAGAAAATTTGAGTTTTGTTCACACAGAAAAATCTAAAATTGCACCACATCTACCAAAAAAGCAGAACTTACACCCCCTGCCTCCTACCCCAGCCTTCAATCATCCTCCTACCTGGAAAACGCTGCGACGTTATCTGCCAGTGTTTCCTGGTCATCTGCTCCGGATCGGTAATAATCGTACACAGACTTGGGCAGAAAGGTTTTAGCATACTCCTCAAAATCTGCAGTGCACGCTGGCTTGCCAGACATGTTTGCAGATCTCACTGGGTTAGTTTATTCCCACTTCCCACTCTTTTAAACTCTGGAGTTTTGCCTGTAAATCATTAATATGGGACCTCATCAGGACTCAACTTATCTACATTCTCCCCCCAAAATACACCAACTTGTGTCATATTGGACTTCAGCACCATCTTTTAGTTCATGTGGTCAAGGCCAACCTAGGACATAACAGAATAAAATATGGTAAAAAGAGAGAAAATGAGTAAGCAAGGAAAGAAATATGTAGTTATACCTGCAATAACAGGAATGTACATTCCCCTCTGTCATCCAAAATATCCAGGAGACTGAAAGCAGAAAGACTTTGCTTACACCCAAAAGGTAAAATCTTGATTTAGATGATTTCTAAAAGCAGGTCCCAACCTGGACATTTAGAGTAACACCTAACACAGGTGAGACTGCAGTTATTTCCATTAAAATCCTGGATACCAAGGCCAGTTGCAGGGACCCAGCTGCCACAGATCCTTGGGCAAACGGCTCCTGATTTTCAGGTAATTCCAGCTCCAGAACCCAGAGAGCTCTCGTTATTCTTAAAATGTTAAGGAGTCAGATGCACTCACCAGCTGGAAATAAAATCATCTTATCCAAGAGATGACCCTCATCCAAAGTGTAACAGACTTGGTTAACATTTCTTGATTTCTCCTCATTTTAAATTTTAAAAAATACGCAGAGTTTGCAACAAGTTTACAGTAATTGTTTGACAGGGAAAACTTAAAGAGTACATCACGTGGGTATAATTCAGTTTTCCAGCTGCAGACTGCACATTAATATCAATTTACACACAATTACACCACGAGGCATTTGTCACATATCCGTGTCAGAAACAATTCAAATGCAAACTGCTTTAACCTTGGCATTTCACTGCGCTCGCAGCAAAAAACTGGGGACATGTCTGCTTGCATTTATTTAAAGTTTGCATCATCTGTGCTAAAAACAGGTATTTGTCCTGGAGCCTGAGACAGAAAGTGCTGCATGATAGCTGAACATTTTAATATGTGCAGCTGAACTCAACGAGTTTTTCATGTTGGCAAGTTGCAAATATTTCTGGAGGCAACAATAGTGTTGCACCACTGTTCCCCTCTCCCCATTCTAGAGTGTCTGTATTCTTCAAAACTCTTCCCACCTTGGTATTTCTCTTTCCATTTACCTGCTTCTTTGCCACATTCACAGGATATTGGTGATTTACTTTACTGGTCATTATTTGCCACTCAGGCTAAAAGTTCCTCTTCCCTCCCCTGTTGTGAAGTTGCTCACCCTTTATGGATCCTTCCAAATGTGCCTGTCACATCCCTAGGCCCCTCTGGGATCACTGAATTCCTGCTGCAATCCAGCCAACACACCTTGGGAAGCTCCACACAGCTCAGGGGTCCAACTGGAACTGGAGCCTGCAGCAGGATCCACCACTTCCCATGCTGGCCAGATGCTGAGCTGTGGTGAGGTGGAAGGTGCCAGGATCAGCACATGGGAAGCAAAACTAAGGAAAACATGAAATGTAATGCCAAGGTCTCCCCAGCACACCTGACACCAAGGCACAGAGCTTCCCTCCAAGTAATTGGCTCCTCATTTTAATGACTCGCTCTGGATGAGGTTTCATCTGGCTGCTTAATGAGGCATCAGCTGTCTGACCTTTAACCCTGGAGCCAAGGAATGACATCTGACTGAACAGCAAAGAGCTTGCCCGAGCAGCCACACAAACCTCACTGCCACAGTCAGTGTCAAAAAACCCAACAGAGTCAGGGTAGTGTGAACATCCCCTCTCACATCTCCTGCTTCTGCCTTGTTCCTTTGGCAGGAACTACAAACAGAGAATGGTGTCGCACCTGGAGCTCAGCTGAACCAGGCTCTGCAAAGAAACTTTCACTGTGGTTCAAAAAGGTCAATCACAAATTCCAGATGAAAAACCCCACAGAGGGTTGTTGAACAGAGACACAGCTTGTGGCTTAGAAAGCACTACTGGCAAAACCCAAAAACACTTTGGAGGAAAACCACAACATGCTTGTCCTGATGTCCGTTATTTGCTGGAAAGGGAGATTGTGCACAGCCTTCCAGTCTGGGCCTGTGTCCTGCTGCAGGATCAGAGAGACAAAACCAACAGTCTCCTGTCAGCACACAAAAACCTCTGCAGGGGACAGATGACCCAGCTGGGACTTTCTCCCTTCAGTTAACTGCAGTAAAGATTTACTGGAAAAGTTAACTGCAGCATAGAATTCAAATATTTTAATGTTCAAACCACTGCCCATTTCTCAAGACTGTTGTGCAAAGCTGTTTTATCAAGTACCTTACGTAAGTAAAACAGTTATTTTGGCTTCCAAATTCCCCACAAACAATTTCTCCAAATAAAGTCATTAAATACCCATTTTCTAGAGTGGTTTTGGACAGCATCTCACACCAGTCAAGGCTGGACCAATTCACTTTGTCCCCTCCAAGTCAGTCAGAAGAACCAACATAAAATATTTGTGGGGTTTTTACCCCAGCAGCCATCCGGCAACTCCACCGTGGGAGTCAAAACCAATGGATGCTGCAGGGATGAGGACAGCTCCTTGGCCATTCAGCAGTGAGCAGGTAGCTGGAACAGGCCCCTGGATGTCTATTTTGGGCAGTCAGCTGGGAGATCTGGAGGCTGCTGGGATGGCAGAAGAGTGGAGCATTGAGCAGCGGACTGATTCTCCTGAGGGGAGCTGGATGATTCTGAGTACAACGAAACCAGTCCATGGCAGATTCACAAAGAAGATCTGTGTTACTTTTGTCCCCCCAGCCACAGCAACAAAGACATAAAAAGTGCCCTTATCAAGGGTGATCTTTTCATTTCCTGATGTGGGACTGACACTTGGAATAGCCACTGTCCTTTCTGCATCCTCTGCAAGCACGTGAGGCACTGGCACAGCCTGTGCCAGGAAAATCCGTGGTGCCCAGGTTCAGCTCCCACACTCCCCTGGAATCCAGATTAACAGATGTCAAAGTCTGAAGTACCAGCAGGCTCCAAGAAATTCTAATGAGCCATAAAAAAAAATTTTTTCCATATAAAATGGAAATTTAAATGAAAATATTAGGATAACTAAATCCCCATTTGTTCCCTGTATGTTTAAATACAGAGCTTTCCTTTCTCCTCAGAAAAGATGAAGTGAAAGTAAAAACCGAGAGTTTTAAGTGTTTTTCTAATGGGAGAGGAATGAAGATGTTTGGTTAAAAAATAAGTAATCATCACAGTGCTCACTGAAGTGAAACACAACTTATTCCCCAGTAGGGAAGGGAATGACAGCACACACCACTGGGCAGCTGCATTCCCAGAACTGGTCCAGTTCCAGACAGAAAACCCAAGCTTTTCTACCACTTTAGTTCAGCCACCAGATAGTATCTTCAATACTTCCTCTACAAAACTAGAGCTTGGATTTGTCTGATTGCTTAAACAAAGTAATTTTCAAAACCTGATCGGATTTTGCCTGTAATATTCCATGTGCTGTTTTCATGGAGAAGATTTCATATTCTCACGTCACAAAAGAGAACAAGAAGCAGCTGATGAAACAGCAAACAAAATGCTCACAAGGCTTCATCTGATACCATTCCAGCTTCCACTTTGCATCAGGAAATGAACACAGTGGAAAAGAAGAAAACCAAAGTGAATGGCAAATGGCCCAGGCCCTGCAGCTGCTCTGTTCACAGGGAGAGGCAGCTCAGGTAACTCACCTGAGCAGAATGAATCCAGGTGCCAGATCCAGTGGCTGTTCACACCATCCAAGGAGGTCGCAGCAATGGTTCCTGGCAGTCTCTTCTCCCTCTGGCACAGCTGCCCCTACAGCCTATTCCTGCAGCACTGCCTGGAATGTGAGCCACAACCTGAGGATGCCTTGTTTAGGTCTGTACAGTTCTCCTTGCTGACCTCCAAATCCCAGAGGGAGTCGGCACAGCTTTGGCAGAGTTAGGGGATTTCCCAGGGATGGTAAAGAACTCCCTCATGTGGAGGTGAAGCCTTTAAGGGTTCAATTATGTTGTTGTGCCCAGCAGCATCCCAGCTCCAGCTACCTTTTGTACCTCTGAGAGCCCTGATTACTGCAGGAAAACCCTCCACAAGGAAACACTTCATTGATGCCCAGGTTGCTTTTAAAGATTTTAAGGAATCTTCACAAGTCACAACCTCTATGATGAATTGGAAGATCAACATTATATAAAAAAAAAAATACCTTTTGTTAACAACACAGATGGGCCAACTCCGCACCGAGGAAATGAAAATGACTCCAAGCAGGTCATAAATACAAAATTTATGTGGCATTTCAGTAAAAATACGCGTAAGTATAAATTTGCAACACTTCCATGTAACAGACAACCCTGTGTAACATTTCCAGGAAGAACGCCCACTTAACGCATGCCACCCCCACGGGGGCAGTAGAGACAGAGCATTCCAAGACACGCATAGAAGCTTCACACAGATCCCAAGGACTGGAATGCTGGATGGGTTTCCAGCCTCTTGAAAAAGGAACATGCCAGATTTTTTTCATGATTTGCTGTTAAGAATTCCCATTCCAGTGGCATGCAGCCCAATTGATATTTAAATTGCTTCTCAACAATCTTAAATTAATTTTGACGCACAGCTCTAGCTCACAAGCCTTAAGGCCCCGTCCTTCATCAAAACATTTTGAACAGTGCCAGCAGCAGCTTCTCCAAGGCCCTTTTGTCTATACTGAGGTTGCAAGAACAAGTTCCATTTCTTAATGATTAATCCTAACAGAACAGAGATAACAGAACACCCAGATTGCACAAAAGGTTGATCCTGACTTTTTGGAAACACACCAAGTTTAATACTATTCTAACAGTCTAATTAGCACTATTCACATGATTCAATTAAAATGTGTTTTAGTGGAAAAAAACCTGATCCTGGAAGGTATATTAACATGACACTTCTACTGCACAGCTAATAGTTTTTCTGTTAAACACAAATTTAGCCTTTACAGTGTTTGCTGCTTGCTGTTTTCCAGATAAACATCAGTCAAAACTGAGTATCTCCAGTACCACACTCATTTTCCTACAAGTGTAAAATTAAGTCGGAGAGATCAGTGGTTGCACAGTATCACCTTTTCTATGCAAAGCCTTAATCACAGTTTAGTGATCTTTGTAATAAGATACCCCAATACATGTCAAATACGGTCAAATGCAGTCCCTACGTTATTCATGAGAACTCAAGAACAACAACATTCATCTTATGTTCAAGAACCCTTAGAAGCCTGACCAAGCTCATTTCCAGATTCCAGATTCACAAGACAGACCTACACTGCTGTCACTCACTGCCTGCTTACTCAATCCCTGCTCATCAGTGATCTTACAGCTCATCTATCATGATGGAAAACATTTCCTATCTTCGGTTTAAGTAACCCAAACCCAGCTGCGACATGCAACAACAGAGGAAATGTGAGCAGACACTTCAGACACACCACACAAAGGGGCTTCTGATCTCTCCCACAGAGAGTTCCTCACAAACCACGTGCCTTGTAGGACAAAGTGCCATTTGTGGATTTGTTTGCTTGTGAAATCCAAAGACACCGCAGGGAAATCCAACTCTTGTGAGAACACATTATTGTCTTCCAAGTGCACAGTTCTTCCCTTCACACTGCAGTGGCCACAGAGTTTTCTTGATTTTTGCAGATAAAAGTTTATTTAGCTTTCAAAAAGCTGCTGTGTGCCTCACCTACTGCTGAGTTCTGCTGCCTGCCAGCTTCACAATTGCTTAGTTACACGGGACAACACCCAAACACCACAAACTGCTCTCAAGATAGTGCAAGGTATAGATATTATCAAGTCTATGTTTCCACCTATGTGAAAGCACATTTACAGGAGTCCGCTAAATGGAACTGAAGCTCCAGACTGGGAGTATTCCTTAAGAAATTTCAAATTCAGGATATGCAGTGTAATTTTCTTCTTTGAGCAGCTCTAACAGACAAATGCGAAGTTTCTAACATAGTTTATATGTTAGAATGCGACAGGACATAGATGGAAAAGTTGAACTTTCTTAGCAAATATGTTCTTTATGAGCATTAAAAAACAACAACAACAAAATAGCTTTCAACACAAATTAGGCCCTATTAATCTCAGTCTCAAAGGAAACCAGCATTTTGCTCTTGCAACTTCTCTTCTAATGAGATGATCTCACCTCTGACTACTCTTCATTCTTGAAGAACAAGATGAAATTCATGCATGTTAGCAAGGTTTATGCAATATATATATATTTTTAAATAATATCAAGATTAGGACACATCTTACGCTCGTGGTCATACATCAACAAAGCAGGAACACACAGGATCTCACTGAGGGTACTCCTTCCCAAAAAAGACTTATCTGTCAACCCAAAGGAGTGATATACTGATGTGTTTAATGACCCAAGTCTAACCACACCTAATGCTGTCTACCTGACGAGCCATTTTCACTTTACACAGTCCAACACACACACTTTTATTCTGATATAAAAAGCAAAACCCAAAGCTTGTCCCCACTACCCACCTGTGCCCCTCTCTTTTCCCAACGTGATGATTCCAAAAGTAGAAAAGTGATCAAAGGTAAAACCCTAAGTGCCTCTTCAGGTAACATCACTAAAGCAGCTTGAGTTCTGCCAGAAGCATTCCGAGGTGGAAATGGCAGGACTGCACTGCATATGACAAGCTTGTACTGGCAAGAAATATACAACTTACTGACTCCAAAGTGAATATTTCCTGCTACAATCTCCTGATGGGAACAAATTACCAAAAGAAAAGAAAAGTAGCTGTGCTTTGGCAAAATTTCCCCCGACCAAAACAATTTCCTTTAAACCTTTTAAAAGTTCCAGCATATTTTAAACATTTAGCTGCCACTCTCTTTCTGCCTGAGGTTTTTAATTACCCCAACTCCCTGGATCAAACAACTCAAGCTGCACAGCCTCAGTATCACCAAAAACTCTGGGGGTGAGCTGCAGGATCAACTTCCAAAACAAACACAAATAGAAATGGAAGAGAAAGGTGCTTCGCTTGAAAGTGATAAAAACAACCCCATGGTACACAACATTTTTGATAGAAGAACAGTAATGTGCCTCCTTTCACTAGTGAATCGTCTCTGTGCTTCTGTGGCATTTGGGAACAATCAACATTCAGACAGAAAAGTCACAGTCCTGCCAAGCTACTGTGGAGTTTAAAAGTCCTGATCTTGCCCAGGTCAGTCCTTAGAGGGACACACACACAGTGATCATTTCACAGCTGGTGAACTGGGGCTGACACCCCCTTTTTCTCTGAGAGGACATAGAACAGATAAGACACTGATTTTGATTGTCACAGCTAAAGTCACACAACACACAGCCAATGTGCTTATCAAAGAAAGTAAGCAAGTACTAAGCTTAAAAAAAGAAGAGCCTGCTGGCAGAGCAGAGCTTTGCGTAAACACCAACGACAAATCAAGTGTAAGCTCCAGCTTCAGACCCTGAAGGGGTCTGACACTTCTTTGGTCCAAGTGTACAAAATACACCACTGGGAAAACTATAGTTCCTTCTCAGCCCCCTGACTTTTCCGCTGTCTCACTGTGCTTTCAGTCTCTGATTCAGCTAAAGGTTGTTCACTTAAGTCTTCCATTTCTTCTTCCCCTGATTCTTTTCCAAGTGCTAAATCCTCCTCCGACTCATCAGCACTTGAATTTGCTGCATCTTCTCCATCTGAGAGATCTTTCACATCTGCAGCCTCTTCCGCCTCATCCGCGGAAAGCTCTGCAGCCTCCTCCGGCTCTTCCAACGCCGCGTTCTCCACGTTATCCTTGGTAATTGCTTCTTCTAAACAAAGCAGAGACTGCAGTTAGACTGAATCTCACAACAATGCCTTTTAAAGTTGCATCACCAGGGGACATACTCTGAAATACTGATGAACATTATTATTGATTAGGATTGTTATTCCAGCTGGGGTTGGATCCAGATGATCCTTAAGGTCCCTTCCAACCAATTCTGTGGTCCTGTGATTGAAAACTTTTCCTTATCTTTCAGTTATTTCATTAAACCTTCAGTAGTATTTCTCCTCCACTTCCATTTATTTTCCTTGCATATCAGGCAAAGATAGGCTTTCATTTTGTTCCACTGAGTTACAAACCAAAGACAAACCAATTTTACTTGGCTCCTGGATTATTGGTTCACACCTAAGATCTGAACAGTGTATTGACCTCCCTCCTACAAATTTACACTTTAAACTACAGCATGTCACCCCCTTAAGAGTTCTTACCAGGTGTTTCAGCTCTGTATTTTGACTTGGCTGGGCAGAGGCAGTCTGAAATCAAAACCAGGATCTGTGGAAAGGAAAAAGGCATTTATTAGCAATAATAAAAAAGGCATTTATTAGCAATTGCAGAAGTCCCTGCACTCATTCTTTTTAGATATACACCATAAAATTTACAAAATTGTGTTATCTTGCTTAGAGATAAGAGCTAAATAAAAACATGGGAAAAAGTGCTTTCTCAGTGTGTACTAACCAGCATTCCCTGCTTTCTACTACCCATTTTCTGCCTCCTACTTTCCTAAATTTATTCAGTACTGACACTGCTTGCATCTGAAGAACACTTCAGAACACAGTTGAGGATTTTTACTTTTTGAAAATCTATGAAAAAATATTGGTCAAGATTTTCTGTATTTTGGGATGTTATTCTATTCCTACCCCTGGCTCCCCAATACAGATGCCTGTTCCACCTTTTGTGCTTGTTATTTAACCAGCCCAGTGCAGAACAAGGACACTCAAAATGCAAGGAAGACATTTGTGCCTCACTGTCACATGCTAAGAATAGTGCAAAGAAAAAGACAGAGCTGACACCATGTGAAAGAAATATATTTCAATCATTGAAAAGCTTTTTGGAAAGAGATGAAGGATTAACTTCACATTTTTTCAGGTTTTTCAGTTTGGGTTTTTTTTTTTAGTGAAGAAATAAGAAAGAGAGTGTCTTTTAAAACATGATACCCACTTGCTCCTAGTTATACTAACTTGATTTGCACTTGTTTGGTGAAAATCTACCATCTAGAAAAATGCAGCTGTTGAAATTGAATAATCAAAAACATTTGCTTGTATACAACAATTCTGTACATGCATCATGTATAAAAACATGGTTTTGCCTAAATTCATGTTTCAACTGCATTGAAATCACTTCCCAGTGCTACTGAGAAACACTCAAAATTTTTCTTTATTTCACTAATATTTGGGCTGAAGGGCAGAGATCCATGTCCCAGAAACAAGCTTTACACTTCCTACGAGGAATAGTGACTTAGCAGCAGGTTAAACCTGTAACTAGCAGAACTGTTTAAACCATCCTTGCAGGTGCAGAATGTGCTTGTGGAACAGGCAGCTAATCTGAAAGAACTTAAACCCCCAAATCTTCAAAGCCTTAAAAAATATTTTTATCCTTTCATTTTGAGTAATAGTGTGGCAGCACCCTTACATTGCTGACTCCCACTAAACCAATTCCTCTCTGGTTAATAAAACTCTCCACAAAGTCTGTGCTCTTAGAAAGTTGGAGTCTTGACCAACTCTGACCACACACATTCAACCCTTAAGTAGAACAGTCTTGGACACAAAAAGGCTAATACAAGAATCACTCATTTTAGTGGATGGACGAAACAAATCTAAATTGAAGCATCGAATCATTAGAAGGTGACCTGATTGATATTGAGGGCATTGTCCAAATGCTTCTTAACCAGTGACAGGCCTGGGGCACTGACCACCTCTCTGAGGAGCCTGTTGCAGTGTCTGACCATGCTCTGCTTCCTAATGTCCAGCCTAAACCTCCCTGGAACACCTTTGAACCACTCTCATACATTCTGAATATCAGGGAAGAGATTTAAAGCAAGGTATATTTAAGTATATCTTATGAGCACAGTTGGTTTTATTTTTTTCACAAGTTTATGCAAAGCAAGAGTTCTAGTTAACTGAGAGAAAAAAAATAATATGTTTTCTTACCAAACCCAGGAACAGGCCAATCAGTAAGGTAGCCAAGATGAAGATGGCATAGGAAATCCAAACATGAACTCCAAGAGTGCCAGTGAGGTAGTTATGAATTTGCTGGAAATGAGAAGATACTTAATAACTTCATACCTAAAACCACTTAGGAGTCCTACTGCCAACACCATTACATAAACTGCTGTCTGATTAAGACCTTTCATTTAACAGTAATTATACTGAAGTCTTCCCCTTTTGACACCATTAAATCTTGGGGTTTTGTACCTGTTCACATTAAAAGGCTTTTTAAGCAGAGGATGCACAATTCCTTCTCCCTAAGACGCTCAGCATTACAGATGCCATATACAACCTTACTGCAGAGGGATGTATGAGGAGCCTCAGAGCTGGCAGGAAAGTATCACAACATCCTTGATCTCTCTGTGCCAACTGTTCATTAAGTAAAATTAAGCCATTTAGTTCTTACTGAAGCTTTTTAGCTCTTAAAAGGAGCCACACACTCTGGGCATACACTGAATAAATGACTACACTTCTAAATTTAAATATAATAATCCAAATACAGTATTAAGATTTCTTTCAAACTTTAGTCTGTTCCTCAAACCTACAAATTCAACTGGCTGAATCAAGCAGCACATCGAGTCAGATGAGCTGGTAGGAAGTCAATTATGACATTAAATCTCTTTCAAAACAAACCACAATCAACATTTACAAGAGTTTAAATACAGAGATTCCAAGAGTCTTCTTTTTAAATGTCAGAACATCTTCCGATATTTATTAAAGCATAAGCAAAGACAGCAGAGCAGGAGGAGTGAGGAAATGTACAGCTGAAATATTCAAAGTGGAAAGCAAATTAGAGGTTTCTTCCCAGAACAGTTAATCTTTCAGGAAGGAAACTACAGAGAAACAACACCATTACGGAGCAACCATGGAAGAGAAACACCAGAAGGCTATAAAAAATAAATATTATCCAGTGAAAGAATCAAAGATACACAACTCAGAGCTCTGCTTGATTCTGTGTTACTTTGACACCCAGTAGAAGTGATACAAACTGTTCTAACTCTCAACTACATTTCTTTTCTGAAGAACATTTTACAATAATAATATATTTTGCTGCAATCAAATACAGTCTCTCAATCTCAATGACACTCAAAGATTTTAAGAGGATGTTTCCTGACCAAAATCAGAAAGGTCTGAAATTTCTCAGTATTTGGATTCATGGAAAAACCTGGATAGCTCCCAGATGAAAGCATCTTGAAATATTTTAAAGTAAAATATGCTTTGATATTTTAAAGCACACTTCAGTATAGCTAAGCATTTCTCCTTTACTTCTGATAATCACTTTATTATCCAAATTCATCATGTTCCTGTGCAAATGGTGTTGTCAGTTTGAACCTCAGATGCAGACATTATTACTAAAAAATAACCCCCTTGCCCTCCCTTCTCCTGTGCAATACACGATGCAAACAAATTGCAGAGGAGCATCATTCACAACTCTGAAAATGAACCTGGGGATCATCTTTAGGAATAGCATGGAGTGAGAGAATCTGGTAAATATTTATTTAACATATTGCTGCTGTTTATAACCATTTTTGAAGCAGCTCTCAAAAAGCTACTTTATACCCTTAAAGATTCTCTCATTCCAATCAGTATCTTCATTATTGACGACAATCGTTACAATCAAGCTGCCATTGTTGGCATAGAACCTTGGCACTACACACTTAAGAGTGCCAAGATATCATACACCCAATGTGCAGTAGATGTAAGGCAAAATTAACTCTAATCAAAGGATAATAAAAATATTCAGTTATGTTTTGACTTTTAAACATATTACTATTCTAAGCATAAAAAGGGAGTTTGGGAAACACTACGCAGTTACTTACCCTGATCCATCCTGAGAAGTGAAACAGCCCTGCCATGCCATGCATCCTGGAAAACAAGGAAATGGAAGGACAGGTTCACAGCAGCCCTGTAGCTCCTCTCCCCATTCCTAAATATCCTACAGCTCTTCCTCCTTCCCACATGAAAAAGATCCTCTCTGGATCTTTGTGAATTTACACATAATAGCTTCAGCCAGAATGAACTGCAGGCCATTCACATCTTCAGTTCATCCTGTCATGCAAGCTTTCTACACTATTTCTAAGCAAATCCACCTCCCTGAAAACAAATTCTTATATATTCTGTAAGCACTACACTGTTTGGTACTCCAAAGGGGGACAAAAGACTCTCTTGTAAAGAAATAAACGAGAAATCCTTAAAGCTAAAGGCTGCCCAGTAGCCAGAAGTCATGAATTAATAATCTACATAAACACACGCTTGAGTCCAGGTCGCAGCAGATATTGGAAATGCCACTTTACATAATGCTCAGTGGCTGTATTTTTTTTCTTAATCTCTTTTCAAAGATGACATAAACAAGCCTTAGCAAGCACAAACAAAAGCAAATGCCAAAAATAAACTGTCTTTAAAGGTGAGAAGCTGGGAATCAGGCTGTCAATACTGATTGCTTCTGCAAAGCCTGCAAGTCTAGGGAATAAAGGCCTTTTGTCTTTAAACTGTCAACACAAGACCCTTAATGAATAATGAGCTATAAAACATAGTTCTTGTCAATAAGTGTTACATTATAGAAGAGGGAGATTTCCATCCGGCTACAGGCTCCACAGCTTCCCATTTCCTCTCTAAGATGTAGCCTTGAAGATCTTCCAGGGTCCGGGAGCCACGGTATCTGCGGAACACTCCATCGTTGGCACTACAAAACAAACCCCCATCAGCACAGACAGCCCCCAACCAAAACCCCCACATACATTACAGATTTCACTTGCTCGGAGCTGAATGTTTGGGAACTGTAATCCATGATGGAAAAATCCCAGTTTTTAAACAGCATGAGCTTTTGCCATTTATAAAGATACTATTTTTCTTAAATATTCACTGGCACTACAGCAAATACACAAAGCATGCGAGGTTAACAACCAAACCATTTCTAAATACAACTCAGAATTAAAAGTACACGTATATATGTATTTGTTTGTATATCTGCACGACTCATAATACTCTGACTTAATGAAGGGTTCAATATTTTAAGGATGACATCATCTTATTGGAGAAGAGATACAGAAAATGTCTTCTCTGATCCATTTTTAATTAGTATGGATAACAGGGAAACTTAGTAAAGTCACTTAAACTAAAGAAAAGCCTCAAATAAGGATTTTATCATGCAACCAAAGCTACAATAACCTGAGCTGAAATCAAGAGTCACTCTTCCCTCATTTTCCCCCACATTTCATTTACAGATTAAATGAAGTGACAAGTAGGAGTCAATAGCTGCAGTTTCCAGTATGACACACTTACTGGTAGATTGTAGGAAGTGTTGTGACAAAGAAACGACCACTCAAGCCTAGAAAGGGAAGAAAACAACGCAAACAGATCAGTAACACTGAAATTTCTCAGCATTCTGACTTATCTATAAATACCTACAGATCTGTATTTTAGACTAGAGAGCAGCAGGCTGCACAGCTTTCACCATTGTTTTGTAAATACAGGTTAACAGTTTGTCTTCAGATATGCTACAAACAGGAACAGATATTAAATATTGGTAACAAATTAAGGAAGAATGTTTAGCTTGAAGAAAGTTTACTGAGAGGTAGTTTTCCTCATCAATGGATTTGCCTCATCAGTATTTGCACCCAGTTGAAGTTTTGGACCAGCCCAGCATTAGATGCACTCAGAGTCCATTAGAAAGGGCTGAATTCCTACAGCCAGCAACTGCAATTCATATAAAGTACCAGTGTAAAGAGTACAGTTATTTAACTTTGCCTTTTATAAAACTCTGTGAAAATCTTTTGGGAAATGAAGGCCTTATTCAGCCTTCAATAAAGCAAATAGCTCTAGGTACCAGGATTAGCCACGGAAAGTATTGTACAGGAGGGTTTCTGCCTTTAGAGACAAAGATGAGCCATACTGAAATAAGCCAGGTATTTTTAAAAGTTTCATTGGTAATATTTTCTCTAGTTTGAATTCCTCTATGGAATAGGCAGAAAAGGGTTGTGGCTTTTTCCTCTGCCTTTATTGCTATGAGAGGTAGGGTGATGAAAAACTTTCTGAAACAGCTCAAAATTGTGCCAGCACAGGGAAATATAATGCAAACCCACAAGTGCAAGAGCAGAATGAATAAAGCAAACAGCACAGCTGCACAAGGAACACGGGGTGGAGAGTCATAAAGAACATAGTTAGCTTAAGAACAGAGAAAGTCATGGGAACACTGAAAGGCTATCCGAAGTTCTTACAAACACCACTCAGGCAAAGGAAACAAAACAGCTCAAACCTCTTACCTGTGGCCTATCCTAGGGTCAACACCTCAGAACCAACACTGAAATCTAAAGGTTATGAAATACATCTAAGCATCCCCAACGCTTTAGGTGGAGGTTTGCTGGTTATCTAAGGCACCTCCCTGGATTGGTAAAACCAGATGCAAGTCAGCTACAAAATTTAAGAACACATTGAATTGTTTTGGTGCCTGTTTAATACGAACTTGAACTGGCTACTAGTTCAACCTGAAATACAGTTAGGCATCTGTCTCTGTTTGCAAATCGAAAACTGATATCCATTATGAAAACAGCTAATCAAGAATAAAAATAAAAAAAAAATCTTCTATTTGCACATGCACACCCCCGAAAAAGTACAGAGAATAGAGATGTCATCTAAAATGCCAGCTGCTTTCAGCCAACAACTGCTCAAAGAAGACACAGAAGATCCATGAAGTCTTGTTTCAATTCACAGGTAAATGTTGTGATCGGGAGCTTAAAAAAGGCACCGCAAATACGCAGAACTTAAGGATCCAGAAGCATCTCCACTATTTGCTTGTCCCACACTGAATGTTTCAATGGAGACGATGAGGCAAGAGGAAGCACTTTAAGGCTGGAACATCAAGTGACTGAAATCTGCTGTGAAGCCATTAAGGCTCCGGTGGATTTATTCTTCAGGCATCTCCTGCAATTAAGCACCATGAATGGCCACTTTCTCCTGCCGGTTTGGGAAGTGCAATTTTATGTAACTCTGCACTCATCTCGTGGTTTTCCCCTAATTTAACACATTTTGACTACTTTCAATTCAATGAAGGGGTTACATAACTAAGACTAATTAAAGTACCATTGTGCAAGCAAGAAAGGAGACAGAGCACTTAAACACAACAACTGAAAGGCTGATGCAAAGCCCACAGTAAAAATACCTCAGTAACTTTGAAAAGCTCCATAGAAACTCACGTATCTTCCATATTACATCAGCACCAAAGGTCAAATATGTAATAAATGTTTGGTTTCCAGTTTGAGCAGTCCTTAGTTTTAGAAGTGCCTGCAGCTTCCAGTGCTGAACTGGATGTTATGGGTTTATTACATGAGCTTTGGTACAAATTCATCATTTTGGTCAGTCCTTAGACTCGCAGAAGTTAGCCATGCTTAGGGGTCAGGACTCTCAGCAACATTAGAAATTCAAGTATTAAGTGTAGATCTATTTAAAAAAGGTTTCATCTATTTTAAAGAGGTAATATTAAAACTCATTTCTTTATTACACTATATAATGATTAGTTTATGCAGCTTTTTGATACAAGATTTTTGTATACTTGTGAACTTTTAACAAGACATGAAGCTACACAAGGTCTAGAACAGCTGGCATTTTCTTGTCAACTTAGATTGCTGATTGAGACAAAGGTTTTGATACAGTAAATCTGTTCAGCGTGTTTTCAACTAATAAAATGAACACATTTTTCACACACTTTATAAAGCAAAAAACCAGAAAAATCAGAAAAGTTTGGCCTTCTGTTTCTAACATCTCATCTTTCAGTCCTTTGATACTACTGATAAAATCCTTTATCCCCTCAAAGCCCAAATGAGCACGAAGCACTCCCAAGAGATGCAGAGGTTTATACAATATTAATGCTGCTTGTACAAAGACACATTCAAAACTTTGAAGGGAGTCACCAAAGGAATAAATTAGATTGCACTCGTGCCTCTGTGAATAGTTAGGAAAAGTGTTTTTATAAACATATTTGCATATGCGCATCACCAACAGGAAACAGCAATAACATCTGTAATACAACGCACCACCACAATTAAACCAGTCAACAAACCAGCACCCTGCTGGAAACAGTTAACAACTTTAATTAACAAAGGCTCCCTCTGCCATACCCTGAAATTTTCCTAACGGCAAGCTACAGAATGGAATCTTCTGCAGACAGGTTGGAGGAATGAGACAGGCAACAGCTTCCAGTGAAGAAGATTAAAATAGAGAATAAGCCTCTTTTAATTCAGTATTAAGCCAGATCACTCCCTCACTTCTCTAATCCTTCAAACTGAGTTTACAAACTTTGGTTCAGAAATATGACTGTATGGAGAAGCAAACTGTGGATAATATTATTTGGACTTTGAGGCCTAATTAGTAGTAACTGGCACTTATATTGAATAATTGCTGTTATTACAACAGTCTGTTTTAAGCTATACCTGGTTCTTGAGTGACATCCACTTTTCCAACAGTGATCCCGAGCCGTTCACTCTCCTTCGCAAAGCTCTCCCAGGTTGCCTCAATCTGCTGACAGGCTGGACACCAAGGAGCGTAACTAAAGGGGGAAGGCAGCGTAAATATTTTAATACTCTTACACTTACAGACATTCAAATTGATTTATAGTACTGAGAAAATACAAACACATCAATCACAAAAGGAAAAAACCTACAGTTTTTCTTAATCAGGTCTACTGAATAAGACAATCAAGAAAGTTTTTTATCAATCCCTATGTTCTTCCCCTTATTAGTAAAACAAATCACAGATTTGAGAAATTCATATCCAAAGTCCTCACCACTTGTGTTTATTCTATTTACACAGGAAATAAAATCCATTTCCATGACAGCTACCTGAATTATTGAAGCCAGGCTGTCCTCTGAAGCAGCATCCTTCTTCACAACATTGTGTATTGATTTCCCACACCTCAGAACTTCCCAAAACTGCATTTGCCTTAGCCCACTACTCCATACATCACAACACGCCCTTTTTGATAGCAGTCATTAGAGACTTAAAAAGAGCACACATCAAATTCCTACTGCTCATACTTATTGTCTTGTTTTTTCCCATGATTCATTTCAGAAAAACAGGAGCACATGTTTCAAGACCTGAAATTTCTACACTCTCAATCAGAATAATTAAACCAATTTTGCACCTATTGGTAATATCAAACTGGAAACAGAACAGCTAATATGAAAGGATAATATCAGATAAAGTTGCTGATAAAACCCCTTTTGCCACTTTTATGTATTTTAGCCTAACTTGGCTGGCCAAGTCTGCCTCAAACTCGTGCAGCTTGCCATGGTCTGTCAGACACATAACAAGGGAACCAGGACTGGTAGGTACCGTCTGTGACTGAGCTGGGGCAATTGCCCATGCACAGACTTAGCCTTTCACCAATGAGGAGAGACCTTTATGGGGTTTAATCTGATTTACCGGGGGGGTGGAGGTTTCTAAAAGCAAAAGCAGTGAGTCCAGGGACACCCTCCTTGTCACAGTGCTCCACAAATACCACCACACTCCCCATCCATTGCAAACCATAGAAACACGTTCCCTCCTGGGCAGAGTCCAAGATCCTCAGCACAAAACCACCACTGGGAACCTTCACATGGTTCTCTACTACTTCAGTTTGTCTGCCACCACTGCCATCTGACCTAGGGACTGGCAATCCCTATTCTCTGACTGTCAGCAGGAATGCTTACTTCCTTAGTGGCTGCAGACCGAGATCTGCCAGCCACCCCCAGATGTTTCATATCAACAAAGCTTAATGTAAAACAGGTCATTTCTCACAGAAGAGGTGAATTAAATTTACTCTGAGTGCTTTGTACTTTTAAATACTCCTGTATTTAAAATAAGGAAATCTTGTCACTTGGCAGATAAAAGGACACAATTTAAAAATACTTGTTGTATTTAACTGCACTGGAAATTCATTATTCTAACTGTGAAAGCCCATATCTTGACTTTTAAAGCCAATATCATTCTGTGTGAAAGCATCTGAAAAAAAGGACATAAATCTTATCCTGCCAAGAGACATACCCTCAGTATCTTTCAAAAAGATGCTGGAAACAAGTCTCACACACAGCACTGTTCTCCATTGTGCTGCTGGCTCGTAGAGAGCTATTAATAACAGTTTGACACATACTGTACTTTACAAACAGGATTATTTTATTATAGAAGCTTGAATGATAAATAAGAAACTGCAAACATCCATCAGATAACGCAGCTGACGTTGACCTAAAATGAAAGACAGAAGTTTGACTGTCTTCTAAATCCAGCTTCTCTAGATGTGTCAAATTCACACCATGAGATTTTCAAAATTTAATACAACCTTTAGCCTGTTTTATCTGATTTTGGAATAGAAATTTAGAAACCATCAAAATTCATATTTACATTTGACAGGCATGAGAATTTCTCCTGAATGAAATTAAGTGGAATATTCAATACACATGACTAACAGTCATATGATTGAAAATACTTCTTTTAGTTCAAAGCAGTATTAAAATCTACCCATGTCACAGTTTAGCAGTGACAGGACACAACACTGAACTTCACAAAAAGCTGTAGTTGTTGGCTGCCTGATTTTTAGTATCAGTATTGGACATGGGATGGCAATAGATCCATACAAGCTACAAGATCCAGCCACTCCAGCTGAACATCGGCACAGACAATCAGGATTAAAAAACTTGCTTTACATTCCTGAAATTACACATCCAATTCTTGCCAGCCAGGAAACAGCCTGTTCCCACATGTTCAAGAGAGAACTTGCAATACACATCAGATTTCTGCAAGAGTTACCACTGCTGTTTACCTCAACACCCTCACTTTCCTGAAGCTTTCGTGTCTGCATTTGTTGTGAAGCATTTGAGGCATTAAGGAATTCACGACTGCCTCCTGGAAATAACAAAATTATATTACCAAACCTTTATTGTGTCGCTTTTTCAGTCTTAAAAAGATGAAAGTGTAAGGGGAGGTAAGTTACTGAAGATTAAAATACTTGACACTTAGGTCATCTTTATCAAAAGTTTCAAAAAACTTTCTGCACCCTGAAGGACTGAGGGAAGTACTTCATTTCAACAGGGTCTTCTAACAAATCCTTTAGAACTGTGGCTGATTCGTACTTCCACAGAAGTTATGGTACAACTACCATTCTTAAATTCCTAGGAAAAAAAAGTAATCTGTAGGAGCAGGGAAGCAGACCCTCATGTCTGCTGTGGAACCAGTCTTTGTTACTTTTCAAGGCACAAAATGCAAGAGCGGGTCTCTGGCAAAAGCAGATGTAACCAAATTTCTTCTGCCATGCTCCAGACAGGCCAGGAAACAATTAGCACTTCGTCAACACCACCAAATTTAGGGCTATTACTCCTATTTCTTCTCCCTGTGCACAAGGGGGTAGCGCTATTAACTTGTAGAGCACAGGGTGCAGCGCAAACAGGTGTGGCAAGAAAAAAGGGCTTTCCAAGGTAAAAACCAAAGTTCACTGGAATTTAAATCAAGACTTGGGCACTTGGTTAAGGAAAGAAAGCTTTCAGCAATGTTACACATTAAAAGGCAATTTGCTGACCTTCATCATTCAACAATCAGATTGAAAACATCACATAGCTAAAGGTGGCACACTGCCGAACTATTCGCTGCAAGCAGGTATTGCACATTCCTCAACACACACCTCATTCCTGATGCTTCCAGACCTCTTACAGAGCACAGTTTTACAGCTGAAATGCTCTCACACACGGTCAGCCCTCCATAAATAAGGCAGCAAACATCTATCACTGCAACAACGATTGACCTCAGGGGACTAAAATCACTATTTCCAAGTATCCAGGTGTTTTCTACTGTTCCTACTCCATTACAGAGGGCATAAAGAAAGCAATTGAAAAGCAAAGTTTGAAGCTCTCAGACACAGACTTTGCTTTTGACTTCTGTTTATCTCGGATCTAAAGCACAAAAGAACAAACTTTGGCTTTCGAATACCAACAACTTCACTGAGGCAATACAAAAAAACTCACTCAAGTTGAAACCAGTTTGAGCAAAGGTGTCGTTCAGCCGTATCACCCCGAGTAGATCAGTAAACACAGAACGACTTTGCTAAGATGTGCTGATACACAGTTTCCAGCTCCAAGCCACTTACCTCTCTTCTTGCATCTGCCGGGTTACTGAATTCACCAATTCGCTCCTTTTCAAGTACATTTAACTGACTCTTTTTATCTGCCTTTTCACTACCATTACCAACAGTATCAGTGAACAGATGTAACACTGAGTACCATTCCACACTTTGCTCTAATGGCAATTTCACCAAGTTGCAAGAATCTAGGAAAAAGGAAAAACAGCTTATGGATATAGGCATGAGAGGATTTGCTGAACAAAACAGCAAAACTTGCTTAAACCAAGCCGCTTGATGGAGCTCATATTGGGAGTACTATCGAAATTAGAGTGAAAATGTTGAGACAGTATCCAACAGACTGGTAAAAGCAGTATCAGAATTAAATTATTTTTATTCTTTTAAATAGTTTTGCCTTACTGCTACAGATTTCATAAGCATTAAAAAAAATGAAAAAAAAGACAGTTTCTAAATACAGATAGGTCTTGAGGCCAGATAGGCAGCTTTGTAATGCCAACAAAAGAAAAGTCCCAGATCAACTGTGCAGTTTTAACGACTTTTCAAGTGAGCAGGTGGCAGCCAAAGATACAGAAGTTGGTCCCTGTCATTTACCCAGATCTGTATCACCACGACACAAGCCCTGGAAGCTGACAAGGAGCTTCTTGCAGAGTGCCAAACCCCTCCAACACAGACAAGCCTTTTTTTTAAAGAAGGAGAAATTATTTTTAAAATAGAAAGCAAATGAAATCAATGAAAAATTATGTGAATTTTTAGAGCTTCAGCAGATTAAGTTCCATCATTCTACATATTTTTATGTCCCCTTCTGCACCTGTTTTGTTTTGTTTCTGCTACAAAGGAGGGTATTTCAGCATCACATTTCTGCAGTTTTTGTTCAGCCAATGCCCAGCACAGCATTCAGCTGTGTGTTCACTTATTAAATAAAATGTTTGGTCACTTCCTCTGGACCCAGCCAGCAGAGCTGCAGAGGCTTCAAAACCAGAACAGAGTTTTGATAACTTGATTTTTATTCCCCCTGCTTTTTGGTTTTTATTGGGTTTTGGGTTGTTTTGGTTTCTTTTTGTTAAGAATAGGACAAAGAAAAGCCTGGGTACTAAGAAGAAGTAAGAGACTAGACACTCTTAAGTGACAGATAATTCTCAATCTTATTGAACTCCTAACCTAACTTACAGGAATCGTTAAATAGTTTAGCAAATCCTTTGTGATTTTATTTACACAAAGTATTTCAAACCAACTGATTAAAAGCATTAAACCATCTAAATACCAGAACATTCAGCTTCATTTTTAACACATTCCCTTGAAACTACAGACAAAAGGTGCTAGTGGGAGGGCTGAACCCTTGCAATCAGCTGTCTAACGAGATAGCAGGACAATGTTTAATGATAAATGACAGTGAAAAAGTAAAAAGTATGGGCCTATACTACAAATATAACAAGCTAGCCTCGGAAACACGACTATTAACTGGTCTCCTGATTTTCACCTGGCTCGAATTAAAATGGACAATTATGACATTATTTTTCAGGTACACACAGCAGTAAGTCTTTGCTGAAACAAAGGGTAATCAAAACAGTTAACACCCTATGTGGGAACAAGCACATAAAGTACTGCAGACGCACCAAGAGCATAAATCGTTTCTTTTGTAACCAGAGGCATGAAGACAAGTTCATTGATGAGTTGGATTTTGTTTATTTGCTTGTTTTAATTTACTTAAAAAGAAGAGGATGTTAAATTAAAATAAATCAAGCTTGGAACAAGTGTTGTTTACAAATGCAAAATGCACTTTTAAGTAAACAGACCAGAAATTAGTTTTCTGTGTTCCAAACAGACACAATATTAAAGACAAAAAGAAAACTCCTCACATTAATGAATCATTATCTCACAGCGACAGACTAGAGATAAGGAAATAGGCAAACTTTTTAACACAGCTCATTCCAGCAGCACACTCGCAGCACTCCAGCCCAGACCTGTGTGCTGTGATAGTAACAACATCCAAAAAACGGTGCAATGTCTGGCAGCTACAGAACCTTCTCCAAA
Organism: Struthidea cinerea; assembly: GCA_013397865.1. Lineage (NCBI taxonomy): Eukaryota > Metazoa > Chordata > Aves > Passeriformes > Corcoracidae > Struthidea > Struthidea cinerea. The sequence goes on from VZTI01005557.1 coordinate 737,769, forward strand.
ACATTTTTATCAATAAAATGCAGCAGTGCTTCCAGGGCCTGCAATTTTTCCAGCTATGAATAACCAAATATTTACAAAAAGCCAGCCGAGTACACACACCTCAGCTAGGAGGGATGAAGGAAGAAAAATCCTATTCCTGCTACAGATCCCACACACAAGTAATTTCAAACTTTAGTCTCTCTGTTTGTGCACCTGGGAACAACAAAAAAGTGGAATTACACAGTAATCTTCCACCTTCCCAAATAGAAAAACTGACATTAAACAGCAGCTGTACCTGTTCCCACCAGGGCAGGAGGCTGCAAAAGAGCAGTTGATGAAAATAAATATTTTTTTCATGAAGATGCTATAGTAATGCTTGCATTAATAAAAGCACTGCTTGGAAAACAAAGGTCTTATAAATAAATAGGAGGTTCTTTAAACAAATGAGGTTTTACTGAACATTACTGCAGTCCTGCCAAGCAGCCTGAGACAGTATGGAAGAATCCATGGACTGACATGTAGGATTTCTGTCTGGATCACCAGCTCTAAACCAGATAAAAATCAGTGAAGCCAAAATCCATCAGCATAGAAACTACTGCAAGAATCGGATTTGTCTGTGTTTGCTGTTCTCCTCACTGAAGCCACTTGGGCTGAAAATTCTCACACGGAGTTTCTGCTACAAGCCCAATCAGGAACATTTAGGCAAGAGGAAAGCAGCTGCTTCCCATGGAAAAAACTCACTGGCTGTAAGATACTTCCAACCCCTACCCCAGCTTCACTCCCAAAATAAAACTGAATTTCCCCCCTTACTTCTCTTACAGATATTTTGAGGATAAGGGCCGGGAGCAGGGATGGGGGAAAACCCGGACCGGATTTCACCCGGAAAGCGGATCGGGGGAAAACCCGGACCGGATTCCGCTCAGAAAACATTTAAAAAATCAATCCTAGAGCTCGAACTCTCACTAATTCCACACCAGCAACATTGAGTTTTCATCCTCATTAAAGATGAAGGCTCCTCCTCAGGCGAAAAGCAGAAAGCACCAGTAATGCACCACAGGAAATAACGTGGAGACCCGAGGATCTTTCACACATCAAACACTGTGTAAAATTAATTAGAGTCTAATTTAAGCAATGCAGCAACACGTACCACGCCCAGCTAACACTAAAACCAACTCTGCCACCATCGCTATTGTCAGCTACCTCTCACTCCAAACCAAAGAGCAATTTTTCAAAAGGAGAAAAGGCTTCAAAATTATTTTGTTTGCTATCCCAATCGCTTCTGATTTCAGTCAGTTCCTCTCTTTTTTCTTCTTCAGAGGCATGCACCACTAGTTATTTAAGTGTTTTCTCTTAGAAGTAAAAACCTTGAGTCACCATAAATAATCTTCCTCCTTAGAACTCACCAACCCGTGTATGAATCGGTAACTTTCATACAATTGCTTCCACATTGGACTAAGATGATCCCAAGAGAAAAAAAACTTCAATTTAAAACATAATCTCGGAGTGGGAGAAAACAAATTTATTTTCCCCCCACCTTTTAGATCACAATAAATGAAGAGAGACACAAAATCCATTCTAAATCCTCAACCACAACAGTTGGCATCCCTGGGTCACTATCAGCTGTTTCAAGATTGTTCCCACCTATTCACTGATTAACACCAGGGTCCAGTAGGACCCTGAGCACTAAAGCCCTAAGAGAAGTGATAGTCCATCCTGCTAAGAAGAGACTGGAGATAACGCAAGGTCAAACAGAAACTTAAAGTAGCTAGCTAACTATTTAGGAGGGAGCACGAGTTCACATGTTCAAACTGTTTCAAACTCAAGCACTTGCACAGACTAGTGCATATGCCACAATAAAATCCTATTTCATAGCTGCACAGCCCACAGGTACCACGTGACTATACTGCCTACTTAAACTACTTTTTTATTCATTGCCATCTTAAAAAAAAAAACCACAAGCTTCTTTTTACCCTTCTAAATACAAGCAGGTGAGCAAGGCTCCAACAAAAAAAGTCTTGTGCATTTCAAGAACTGTGTCATGCCACAAGCAAAGCCACCACAGCAGTACAGTGAGTCAGAAGTTAATGAAATCTGATGCATCTCCCTTGAAGGAGAACTCTGAGCTCAAGTCGGCTTGCAGTGAGGGCAGGCTGGGATATTACGTAATTCTGCTTCGGAAGCCTACTCCTGCTAATATTCCCTACCGAACTCAGACCTCTTGGAGCTCACACAGAACCCAGTGCCGGCCCCTGATGTGGGAGCAGGACAAGGAGCAATGCTGGACACTTTTCCCCAGTGGGGAGCTGGCTGGAGTGACCCGTTTAACCTTGGACACTCGGACAAGAACCTGAGGGACAGCTGCTTCACAGAACCACTGAATGGTTTGGGTTGGAAGGGCACCTTGAAGATCATCCAGTTCCATCCCCTGCCATGGGCAGGGACACCCTCCACTACACCAGGTTGCTCAGTGCCCCAGCCAGCCTGGCCTTGAACACTTCCAGGGATGGGGCATCCACAGCTTCTCTGGGCAGCCTGTGCCAGGCCTCACCATCCCCACAGTACATAATTTTTTCCCCAATATCCAATTTAACCCAACTATCTTCAAGACGACGCTTGAAGGCACTCCCCCTTGTCCTGTCACGACACACCTTTGTAAATAATATTGCCACCCTTTCCCTGTAAATTCCCTTCAGATACTGGAAGGCCGCAATTAGGTTACCCAAAGCCTTCTCTTTTGCAGGGTGAACAAACCCAATTCTCTCAGCCTTTCCTCAAAGGAGAGGTACTCCATCCCTCTGATCAACTTGGTGGCCTGCTGTGGGCTCGCTCCAACAGCTCCATGTCCCTCATTCCATAATCCTCATTCCCCTCTGTCTGGGGCGACCCGTTTAACCTTGGGCACTCTGTACCCACACAGGACGGGAACCCGCGGGGCAGCTCCTTCTGTCACACCATTCCTACCGAGTGCAGGGTGTGCCCGGCGGCTGAGGGCGGGCAGAGGGGACCGCGGGCACCGCCCGCCGTCTCCCTCACGCCGTCCTCGGGCAGCCACCGCCGGGGAGAGGAAGCTGCGCAGCCCCTCCGCAGGGCGGGAAGGCCGGCGCGGCTCCCTTCTCCCCACAGCAGGGCTGGAGCCACCGGCCATGCCCGCCCCTAGCAGGGAACCCCTCACAGGGAACCCCCCTCGCCCCCCCGGCCACGCTGCCTCCGAGGCGGGCGGGAAAGCGGCCGCTACTCACAACTCCAACATCCACTGGCCCTGCAACACCAGGCTCCAGTTGGAGCCGCACAGCACTCGCACGCTGCTCCGCGGCTCGCCGGGGCTGTAGAAGGTGGAAGAAAAGCAGGCGGCGGGACCCAGCAACGCTACGAGAAGCAGAGCGCAGAGGAGCCGCCAGCCCTGGCGCCAGCGGCCCGGCGCCATGTTCGGCCCGCCCGCCCTCAGGAAGTCAGGGCGCGAGCGGCCGCCGCGGGGGCGGCGCCTGCGCGGGCCAGGGGCGGCTCCTCCCTCAGCGGCCCCGCCCGCGCTCGCTCCCGGCGCCCGCCCGCCCCTCACGGTGGGAGCTGCCCGGGCACAGGCCGAAACGCGAAGTCCCGCTCCAACAGGGCCTCAGGGCAGCTGCTCCGGCCGCTCTCCGGTGTGCTCGGTCAGGTTTTCTGACCTTTCTTGTATTGGGGCACATAGCTGGGAGGCGCGCTCGCAGTGCCGTGTTGTGGGAGCTGGTTAAAAAGCGCTGATGGCTTCACTGGGGTGCTGTGAGGCACCAGCTCTGCGGGATCACGTTAAAACAAGTGTTCCCCCTTCCAAGGGACTGTCACGGAATCACAGAATCCCAGATAGCTCGGGCTGGAACAGAGCTCAGTCCAAGGCCCCTGCTAAGGCAGGGTCACCCAGAGCAGGTGACACAGGAACATGTCCAGGTGGGTTTGGAATCTCTCCGGGCAGGAATTCTCCATGACCTCCCTAGGCTGCCTGTTCCAGTGCTATGCCAACCTCAACATAAAGAATTTCTTCCTCATGTTGAGGTGAAACTTCCCGTGTTTTAGTTTATGGCCATTGCTGCTCCTCCTGTCACTGGGCACCACTTCTCTGCCTCAGGCAGGCAGCCCTTCTGTCCCAATGCATTCTTTACCTCATCCCAGACACATAACTCTGTGTTTTCCTTGACTTCAATGAGATTCCTGTCAGCCTCATCCCTTTGGCTTGCCCAGGCCCTTCTGAACAGCAGCCCCGCCCTGGAGTGGAATGATTGCACTCTCAATTAATGGAAATTTAAGACAATCGACTTCTTTAGTTAGCCTGGTAAATTGACCACGAAAAAAAAATAAGAAGAGATCACTGTACAGGTCTGGGCTGCCGTCTTGTCTGTTATGAAAATCCTTGTTTGGCTGGAGATTATCTTGGCATGGAAGTAACTTGTGCTGAACAATTTTCTAACAGTTACTGCAACACAGTGCTGATAAATCCTGCTGGTAAAACATTCACACTTTTTTTTTCCCTCAGCAGAGGATGTAGTAGCCTTTAGCACCTGTGAATTTTGTTGCACTTTACCAGTTTATTTAACGAGGCTCCTTTACATCACTCCCATATTTCCCCATAGGATTCTGGGCTTGATCAAACTGTTTCTTAAAGCCCAAGTATTGGTCTGCCCTTTATTGGCACTGAAGCAGACTCAGGGTTAATATTTGGTGACAGAAGCAGAAGGTGCCCCTAGCACCACTCTCACTATGCAGAAATGGAACCATGACAGCAATTTTCCTCTTTTTTTACTCCTCAGGAGTAATGAGACCTCTCCCAATGACTCAGTGATACTCTCATCACCAGGTATTCCAACAGTACCTGCCCTTACCAGAGAATAGTTTTGCCGACAGCTTCCCAGCACTGCAGAGATCCCTGACTTTCTGAGCCATCTTGCCACTGCAATTAACGCCAGCTGAGGATTAAATACGTAAGAGCCTCTCAGAACACATGATTCTTGTAATATTTTCTGTGTGATACATGAACTCCAAGTCTCTATATTACAATTTTTCTAATCCTTTTGTGGTTTGTAAAAGAAAAAAAACATGTTTCTCTAATTTATCATTGCCCTTCCTAAATGGATAGTGTAAATTTGGATGGTTTAGCAATGTTTAGACCTGGGATATGTAGTGAAGAGAAAAAAAATACAGCAGTAGAAATTATTTGAGAAGACACATACTTTGTGTGTTCCTTTGTGAGAAGATAATACAGAAAGGACTTTTTTTTTCTGCTGCTAGTAAGAACTTGGGAAACTTGAAGGGAAACATGCTAATCTTTCTATAGATTCTCTAGGGAAGGAAGAAAAAGTGATTGGCCGAAGCAAAAAGAGGGTTGAGATCTGGTGGAGCCAAATTAGGAGCATTTATGTGACAAAGAGCTGATGTGCAAAAGGGAAGGCTGAGGAACATTTTATTTGGTGGTGGCACAGGATGGTGAATAATTTTAGTTGTGTCATTAAAGAACATGCAAATGAAGGGGCTGGGAAGGAACAACATGTAAAATGATGGCTCCAAATAAATGGGAGTGTTCCTGTGAATTCCAAAGAACAAGGAAAGAAAAACTTACTTTGTAACTAATTTATCAGTAATTTCTAGCCACATTCAACACAGGGGAGGTTTGCATTTCAGGCAAACATTGATCAGGAACACGGCAGAGTTGGTTTCATTCCTGAAAGAGAACAGAGTGTTCCTAAACCAGGGGAGACCTGTCATGGAGCTGCTAATCCCTGTGAAGTAGGTCAGGCTTGCCAAGATGGAGAAGGTACACCTCATTTGAACCTGATTAGGAACATCCACTAGGAAATGGATAAAAAGAGAAGGCAAGGAGAGCCAGTAAGAGAAAACAAGTGTCTGGGCCAGGCCTTCTCTTGCTTCTGGGATTACTTCAATTACTCTGTTCCTTACACACTTTCCTCCCCTTTAGCTTCAGTGGGCTTCTGTTAACCTGTACTGCTCCAGCTTTTACACTGTATGTGGGTGGTGCTCTGTTGGCTTTGCACAGACCTTGAGAGCTACAGTTTTCCAACTTCCATACTTGCACCACTGTTACAGAAGAGGTTTAGGAATCAAGCTGTCACTTTAGGTTTCCACAGCTGTTGATAGAAGTGTAGCCATGAACCCCAGGTAAGTTTTAGACAGCATTTGATTTAAAAAAAGAATTCTAGTCTGTAAGTGTTTGCTTGCTTTAGTCTTGATTATAAAATGTAAAGTTCAACTACAGTATGGAAAGAACAAGTGAACCTACATGAAGGGAAAGATGTCTTTCTCTTGTTCTGTGACACTCAGCTCACGAGTATTTCTGTGCTGGAATGATAATTTATCTTGGTGACCAGCCCTTGCTCTGTACAGAGGACACCACTAAAATACATTGTTTCCTGGACTGCCCCATCAGTAATTTCACTGTTTCTCTTGAAGGACGTGAGGAAGACAGGGCTTTGTGTTTTGCCACTATTTTCTATATAAGGAGGTTGAACTAGGTGACTTTTAAAAGGTCCCTTCCCACTCAAACTATTCTGTGTCTTTGTGTTAACTGAACTAAAATTTTGCCTCCTCTGATACTGTGGTTTTCTAGTGGAAAAAGAAGGGAGTTAAAAACTTAAGAGATTTCAGGTGTGTGGTACAGAGGATGAAGTTGGAAAATTCTTTCTGTAACTTGGTTTCTATCAGGTTTATTTTCTACTTTATTGAATGTTGTCCTATTATTAGTTTGTGTGGGTGTCTCGTGGTAAGGAAAGGTATTCCAGCATTCTTGACATGTTTTCTTTCACTGTGTGCCATGATGGATTCATGACACTGCCTAGAGCAGAATAAATTACTGCAACACTCATTTTCCTAAAATACACTTGATATCACCATCTATGTAATTTTTTCCAGTTCTCTACTGGATTTCCAGAACTACCCTCCTAAACTTTTGGCATTTGTTCTGGATGGATTGTTTGCAAAACTAGAAAATAAGAGGATATCATCACACAGACAGTAGCAATATTGGTGTTTCCAATTTTAATTTACACATGTGTCTAACAAAACAACACAAATAACAGTTGCAATATGCTTTTCACTATGTGAATGCTAAAAGAGGTTTATAACTTAAATAATGTAGTAGAGAGTAAACAAGATGTGGCCAAAAATACATACTCAATGCATTTTCTCACATGGGTTTATTAACCATAAAGCTTGTTATATTTAAGGAGAATGGTTTAGTTTGGAATAGATAAATCAATAAATACACGGCACTGTACTGTTGGGAAGTTACCATGACTCTGCCTTTGATATCCAATTAAAATGAACAAAAGCTTTTTGACAAAACTTTGACTTTTGACCAGGAATGTTCATATCTGTGCTTCAAAAATAAGACTGAAGAATTCATTGAAATATTAAAAGAATATTCATAAAGAGCTTTCTTGTTCATATGAGTCAAATTAATGTGAATTTAATGACTACTCACCAAAAGGTAGGTATGCAATGACAGGAGGAAATCGTATTTCCAGGGAACTGTCCCCATAATACATCCAGTTAAATGTGACATTCAAGAACATCTCTGACTCACTTTGAGTTTTGCTGTCCTCCAGAAATGTGAAGAACTAGTCCTGCCAAGATTTGGAGACAAGTTATCAAAGGCATTCAGCATTAAAAAATATATCTTATTATCAGAAACTATCACCTCTCACTTTTATGCTTGTTATACAGGGAAGTTGATGTGTAGCAACAGTTCTTCCCTACCTTCCTGAGTGGCTCTTCTTTATCTGGTAGTATTAAATAACATTGAAATATCTGCTTTTTAACCTTGCTTGCATGTCCAGAGGTGAAGTTTGTCATCCAAAGACTGAAACAGAAGCGCACCAGATTACAACAGAGCTCAGTGTGCTTCCTGCAGCCAGAGGTATCCACAACCTCCAGGGAGCAGGGATAATACCAGAGCACACCTTGTCCAGGAAGCATAAATGCCTCCATGGGAGCAAGAGGAACAGCTTGCTTGCTGCCTCTGGAAAGGTGACTGCTCAGCAGGGGAGCTGGCACAGAAAGAATGAGTGTGGAGCCTCATTCCTGGTACAATGCCTCTGTGTGGGCATCTTCACTCTCTCCCAAGGTTCCAAAGGGAGGGAGAGGAAGTCATTCCCAAGCCTTATGTAACCTCCAGTCCTGTAAAAAGGTGCATGCTGGGGGCTCCCTCTCCCCACACAGCACCCCACCATGCAGGCACGCCTCCACAGCCCTATCTTTGCATAAGGCAAGAGAGACCTCCCACAAGATCATCTCCCACCTCTGCTGTGCATCTGTTCATTTTCTGCCTGTCAAGCCTTTTCAGAATTTAAAAGATCTTACAAGAGATAGGAGAACAAGCTTTCAAGTTTGAGTGCATCAGGTCTGGACAGATCTGATATCAAACGTGAATTTTTATTGGTTTGCTTATTTTCTTACCTTTTTCTTTCCAAAGTGGAAAAGAAGAGAACTGCTGTGTAAGGAATTGTTGCTTGCTATGTATTTTTCTCAGCAATAAAAATACCTTCAAGACAGCAGTACAATAGTCCTTTTAGCCTTGACACCTCCAAAGCCTGATAAATGTGGCTGAGTTAGATGGAAAGGTATTATTAGGTTTTTATTAGATTATGATGCAAGCTCAAGCTGGCTAGGCTCATCAGGCAGTAAATCTAGTGCCAACAGCTGTGGCCAAATTCTGTTCCTATACCTGTTGCTGCTTGTGGTCAGTTTTCCTCTGGTTCCCTTCTGTCTGTTGTGAGAAGGGCATGGGTGAACCAGGGCAGGATTTACAGTATAACCTGACATTGACAGAGTAATTGGGATTGTGCTCCCAAATTAAATCAGAAATAATTCTATTGAAGGAAGAAGAGTTATTCTTCCTTACACAGTACAGGAATCCAAAATTCAGGCCTTAATCACACAACTAAGACTTGTTAGTTATGTCATGGGTATTACTTAGATATGGCTTTTACCATCAGTGACTTCTTGTTTCAACAATAAAGCTCCTGCCTGGCAGCCACATGTGTTAAAGAAGTGAATCAAACTGTGTTAGTCAGGCAGACCTGGAGATCTCCTATTGCTCTCAGCAGGGACTGCGCCAGAATTGTGTATCCAAAAGCTGCCCTGGGTCCTGTGAACACAGCGAGTGCTGTTTCCATTCCAGGCAGTGCCACAGTCCCACTACAGGAACGTGAAACTCATTTGGAGGCTGCTTGGACTGCTGCAGGAGGTCAGCAGTGAAACAAAGGTGCAGGTGGAAACCCAGGCCAAACTCACAGATGTCCTGTGGCAGAGGAGCTGCTGTGCACTCTGTAACGCACAGAATAGATGCTGTAATTTTAAAGGCTGCAATACATTAAAACTTCCTGCAGAAAGAATTAAAGCTCACCTGACAAGATGGCAAGTTTGAGAAAATGAAAGCTGTTGTGTCATAAGCCAAATTGTTGCTTGTAGTCAGCTTTTGGATAAGCATCACAAAGACATATTGCAGCAGAGCCATAAATCCAGATGCCACTGCATGTTGCTCTCAAGCAAAGCTTCCAAAAATCCCAACCTTTGCAAATATCCTTATTTATTAATCTGAATTTGTGCTGAATTAAGCAACTTCTGATGAAAGCAGCAGGGTATACAGGAAACAATACATATTTTCCAGTGTATTGCTGTATCCACACTACCTTTTCAGAGTTTGTAGCCATTCTCTCCCACACTAAGAAAATATGTCTTCATCTAAAAGCAGTGAAAAATAATACTTCTGCCCCTCATCTCAACAATTAATGGATAGTCTGCCTTGACATGTATTCCAGTCTTCTGAGGCTTCTGTGGGAACAGTCTTCTCTAATAATTTTCAAGTTTTAGAAAGTAATGTTCATCTCCAGGTATTTCAAAACAGGTATAAAATCCTTATCCTGGACCTCCTGTTTAACCAGATCTCCTGTTCCTTTCCCACTTACCCGTGCATGATGTTGACCAAGGACAAGTAATACTTAGCCTCTTTTTTTCCTTCCTGGCAACCATTTAAACAAGGTAACAACTGCACAGGGTGTTGCAAGGCACTGGAAAAATCTACCTGTACAAAGAAACTTACAGAAATCCCCAAAGAATGTGAGAAATGCAATTATATAACTATATTGTGCCATAGCTTTGCCACTGTAATTCTCCTCACTCTCCCTTTCACAGACTGTTGAAAGTAAGTTATTTGAGAAGAATTACATGCAATATAATCTGAGTTTAACTCAGCACTTATCTTGCATCAGTAGTGTCCAATAGACATTTCAGGCCATTTACTCTTGGGATAATGATCTCAAATTGTTCCTGGAATTTGAGGAACAAGATCACTTTCAGTTAGAGTCTAAAATCAGGGGGGTGATTTTATGATAAGTTAGTTGAATGAAAATTGGACTCAATCCAAAAAAGTTTTCTATACTGCAGTGTAAAGCAGGTGGAGTTCAAAATTCTTGGTCCAGAAAAATATCTTTTTCATAACCAAAAATCCAGGTGAATGAAGAGCCAGCCGAACAAAGGTTATTTTATTACCAGGCTGCAGAATTCCTATGAAATGGAATGTAAAGATTGCTTACGTGTCATAGTAATTTATGTGGTTACAGAAATACCTCTGCTCCAAAAAGAGGTGGTGTACAGATTAATAAGCCTGGGCAAGGGTGCATTTATGAATCCCCTCTGCTGCTGGTGACCAAATGCCTCTGTACAGGTGCCAAGGAAAATGGGGCACTCAGACAACTGCTTGCAGGCCAGGCTCCATCTGGTACAGAACATTCTCAGAGCTCACTGTGCAGCTGCTGGGGCTGACAGTTGCCAGAGGCCCAAACACTGCTGCTGTCAAAAGACCCTTTTAGGCAGTTTGTCACCTGGGGTGGCACTTGTCTTTCAGGTAGTAGGACAGTGATCATGGGCCTGCTGTGGCAGTCCCCGTTCCTGCAAAGCTGTTGGATTTGGCAGGAATCTTGCTTTGAGTAGCGACTGCTAGATTAGGCTGCAGATTGTTCCACTGAGAAATTGTATCTTGTCGCTGAGCCACATGAAAGCAGAAATCTTTTTAAATGCAAATTGTCTGCAAAAAAAGAAAAGGCTACTCAAACTTCCCGGAAGCTGAAATTCTTGTCTTTTGTTTGCCAAGGCCACAGAATTCTTCACATACACAATCAGCAAGCCATAATTAAGTGCAGCTTCCAGAGTGTCCATAAATATTTAAGCCTATTGCAACTTTCAGACATACGGTTTGATAATTAAGGTGATCCCCACAAGGAAAATCATTGATTTTGATCTGGGGGCATTCCTGAGCAGAGCACTTGTGATCCAGCCCTAGAACACAAGAGTCTCAGGCACAAAGTAAAGATAATATTTTCCTTTTGGAAGAAAAGGAAAACCATAGAGGGTGCACATTTATCTGAAGTGTGGGCTGATGATATGGGCTGATTTAAAAGTTTCTTTCAGAGCTACCCTTTTGCCAAAGAATGCATTAGCAGATATCTAGAAATAGCAGGCTTTATATGGAATATGTTGAAGTTGGTAAGTGCTCAGAGTGTCGTTTGCCATCCTTCTCCTGTTAAGTACTGTTCAGCTCCACAAGTGGACAATGTAAACCAGTTTTATAAGTGGATAATGTATGGTAACAATCTAATGGACATAAATACATAGATTTATATGGCTTGTTCCAGGAGAGCCCTGTACTGAAAGTGATGGATTGTTGGATACAGAGAAACAAAAACTCCTGCAGTAAGTGAAGGATTCGATTTACAGCCCTGGAAAAAACTCGGCCTGGCTTAATTAACAGTGATTTATGGCTCATAAGCAGGAGGGTTACAAACCTGTGTTTTCATACTGATAAGCAGAAGCACACTTTGGATGTTTATGGTGAAGGGTTTAAGTATAATAAGGTAACTTTATAGTTTAAGTTAAGAATTTAGATGTTACAATAGAAGTGTACCTGTGCATACGTGACTTAAGAGGTTATTGGTCAAGAGATCACTGCATTGCAGTAAAATGTTTTACAAAGATTGGGCATTAAATCAAAATAGATTGTGTTTTAACTACCCGTTGGACTAGAAAGTTATAAATTGTCATGTAAGATTGAATCTGGGGACAATCGCCATTTTTACAATGTGTTGTTAAAATCTCACGCCTGAGAGAGACTGATGCCTTGTTTGTTATTTTAGCAATAAATTGTTAAAGTCACTTCTGTCCCACCTCTCTGTTGAGAAATTCGACGAGATAGTGAAGGGTGCCAGAAAGGCACCCCAGAAACAAAAACAAGATTCTACAATGGATATTCTCTAAGCCGATATTTTACGTTTTGTTGTCCCATTTCTGTGACTTTTTTACATGATAAGTGAATAGGAAAAAATGGGAAAGCATAAGAAAAGAAAGGCCTTCTCTGTTTATGTCTCAAATCCCATAGGCAGACATTTTGCTTCTGTCTTGGAGATGCATTTGTGAAAGAAAACCACCAAGAGTGCAAACCTGAAGCCAAAGGCATCTTGAAACAAGCCATGTTCAGTGGCTGATCAGACACTGACACTTGTAACACTGACAGAGCCTTGGCCACAAAGATAGGAAAATTACTTCCTGATTTGGCTTTATAAAGCATTGTACTTTTGGCAAACTATAACTATAAATTTATACTTTCATTTTGATTTAAACACAGATCCATACACAAGAAACATGTCCTGTTAAATTACAGCTTCTGACAGCACTCCTGGTCCTCCTTTCACACATGTTTACGAAGAAGCTGAATTAAATGCCTCATTGAGGTAGAAGAAAAGAATACTTCTGTTGCAGTTCAGAGAAAAGTAAAAAATGTGTTAAAATTAATGAACCCTCCAAGCAATTTCTTAAATGCAACCATGTGATTTCTGTTGCAGAAAGCAGAAAAAAAAAAGCCGTAAGAATCTGTAGGGAGTCAGGCAAGTCCCACCACACCCGAAGACATGAGCTCTGCTGTCATTCTCTAAAATAGAGGGCTGTCATTTGGAAATGTAATAGACATTTTTGTAAGTCCTCTTAACTGTCTGCCTACCATTTGCTGCTACTTGTGGTTCACTATTTCCCAGTAAAATCCATGCTGTGAACAAAAGGCCAGACAATTACAACTTTTTTGGCTGGTAACAGGTACTGGCTACTTCTTTTGCCTAAGAAGGAACGTGTATTTTAGGCCCAGAATTTCTTTTGGGGCTCGGCACTATCCCTTAACATAAATATCAAACAAAATATCAAACCTTGGGGGATTGCAAAGAGAGTGTAACCTCTCCCTTGGGGTTACTGCAGCATCTCTACTATTTTTACATCGCATTCCTATTTCTAAGAGTCTCTAGTAAAAGCACCAGATAGCTTTTAAATAGCCTGTTTGTTTCTCAACAAAGTAAGAACCAGAACCTTCTTTAAAAAGAAAAAAAAGGTATGCTGCAGAGGGGGCTTAAAATGAAACAGCTGCACCAGAGCCCTGAGAGCACCAATCAACTCTGTTGGTCCTGATCAGCTTCACCTGGGCTCCCACCCACACCCTTCCCACAGGTCTTTGGGCCCTATTTAAGCCCAAGCTTGGGGCCTGGCTGGTGATTGCAGTTGTGCTGTGGGAGTGTTGGTCTCTGGCTGTGCTTTATGTGTGTCTTTAGTGCTAATCCTGAAATTTTGTTTCTTGTTGCTTCTATGATGATGGCCCCTGTGTCTGGTTCATCCTCTTGCTGTGTTTGAGGTAGGTGATGAATTTTGTGACTTTTAGTTGGTGTCATGTCTTGTGCTCAGCTCCTGTGGGGTATTGGTCTGGTTAGGTCTGTGCTGGGGTTTCCCCCAGGTCATACCTTAGCCCTGCTCAAGGAGTTGCACAGCTTTTGCTGCTACCTGCTGTGAGAAGAGGGATAAACAAGGGGTTAAATGAAACTGTGGAGGATGAGAGTGTAAATTTGAAAAGCTATTTTTCTGATACTTTAGTAACATTGAGAAGCATCTACACTTACTTTAAAATCTCTAGATGTGGGCAATTTGCATTAAGTTGTATGTTTGGGGTTTTTTTAGTTTTATTGGCCTAAGTAAGGGGAGAAAGTTCCTCAAGTGGCAGCTGCTCCATCCTGTTACACTGGGATGTGTGCTTGTTACGTGCTTCTGTCACTGAAACCAACAGGATTAGAGAGTGGGATTTGTACTTTGGAATAGGCTGTTCAGAGGAACAGATTACTGCAGGCCAAACTAATCTTTTAAAAGAACCTACTCTCAGCCTGCAGAGGAATGGAGACTGCTGAGGGTTCCTCAAGAGAAGAGAGCTGAGAAGGGAGATGTTTAATGCTGTCGATAGCTAGAGCTCTTTGTGTATCTTGTATGTTTGCTCTAAAAGTATGAATGTAGATGTCATATTCATCTTAAGCACCTATTTGCAGGGCATTGAATTTCCATGAACTATCAGCAGGTTCCTGGAGCAATCAGATAAGGAGGGTGGATGTATTAGTGCACCTAGGCCAGATGCAGTTAAAGCTTCTGGAAGTGTTGCAGTTTCAGTGCTCATCAGATTCACCCAGCTGCTTATGGTTGGATTCTAATTAGCGTCACTTTGTATTTTTCTGCAGGGTAGCATAGCAAACCTGGCGTATTTAATAAGATTGCCATGCTGCTTTCACAGCTTTAGCTGTTAACCTGCTTTTGTTCTGAGGAAATGAGAAGATTGTTTGTTAAAATACAAGCTAGAAGGAGAAAAGAAGTTAGAGAGGATGTTTGTACTTCTGAGCTTTCATGAGGCATGAGAAAATAATGAGAGTGTGTAACCCCATTTTATATGGATAACTGCTCAGTGAAAATATTTCTTTAGATCAAAAATTTCTTTCCTTTCTGACTGAAAATGAGTATCTTTCCCTCTGCTAGTGCCTCTTGCTGTTTTGTAGCAGTTTGCAATATGTCTTGCTATCTTTGAGCTGTTTTGCAGTCTCAGTTCAGTTGTTGGCATCTCAAAGCATCCAGGGGAGTGTATCATTATGAGGGGTTTAATGTTAATGAGGATAATGGGGAAACCAAACAGTTTCTTTTGCAGCAGCTGGTTTAAGAGGCTTGAAAAGGTCTGTGTAGGCCTTTTTGTGCAAAATACCGTGTGCACACCCCAAATATATTGTTGTCCTGAATACCTCGCCAAAGGTAGTGAAGCTGATGCAAATAGAGAATGACTGGTGTAGCCCAAGGCCTTCAAGCTCATCTGAGTAGAGCAGAGTTAAATGTGCTTCCTTCACTGGATTGTTCTAACAGCTCAGTTGTGTTTTCTGCATTTCATCTCAGTGCTTTATTCATTTGGACACAGCAAATACCTACTGCTCTTCCATTTCCGATTGGCCAGTCTTCATGTGAGGACAAATGTTAAATTGTGTTTGCTAATAGGAATTTTGCAGCCTGTTTTTTTTATTTGGAAAGATTTCCCTGACTGAGGCAGGGGGCTGGTTGGAAACACTCTGGCTTTTTTAAAATTCTGTTTTTGTGTTCAGATGTGCTTGACATAAGCTGAGGTATCTTTCCAGTATATTCCCTTTATTCCTATTGGTCACTAATGCTAGACCAGTCACACATCTCTACAGGCTTTGTACAGGTGAATGCCTTTGAAAACACTTGTGTATCAGAATACCCTAGTGAGGAATGTCAATATTACTGCTGTACTAATTAGAAATTATAGCAAATACCCTGTGCCAACTTATCCTAAATTAATGGAGTTGAGAGAAAAAAAGTTGCTAAGATTAAGTGAGTTGTGGAATTTCCCTTAGTTCCCTCTTAGGACTCTCAGACCAGGCCCCTCTTTCTCATCTGACTAAACTTTAATATAAGAATTGCAAGGCTGGATCAGACAAATTTCTGTCAAACTAAGGGTCCTGTCTCAACTAAGGAAAGAGTACAAGTTTGGCCTGTGTGTAATATTTTGCACCAACAGGGGTTTTTGGAGCATTTAATTTATCTTTAATTATCAACTATGGACTTGCGTGAATTTGTGTCTTTGAACTCATTCATAGTTCTTGGAGTTTCACAACTGAATTGTGCTTAATATTCCAAAAGTAGTTCCTGGTTTTGCTTAAGATCTGTGGCTTCCTAGATCTAGTACTGTAAGAACTAGATAGCTTTTTTTTCCTTCCTCTCTTTTAATATTTTGTGGACCAAGTGCTGCTCCACTGAGTGTGGTAGAAGCTGGGCTGATGATTTATGAAGTGGAAGTAAATTCCTGCTCTACATGTATTTCCTACCCCTCTCCCGGTTAGCTGGCACTGTAGTATGTTAATGACAGCTTGGAGCAGGTGATTTCCATTTGTGTGATGAACCAGTTGTGTACTTAGCCTTTGCAAATGTGATGACAGATTGGGAATGCATCCAGCTAGACAACCTATGTCCTCCTCAACACTTGCTTGTGTTGGTGGATGCTGAGCTCCAGTGAATTAACAGTTTGTCAACAGCTGATTACAGGATGGCAAATTTAAGATAGAGCCTACTGCTAAGTGGATTTTGCCTCCCTTAGGATATCAGCCCCCTGGTAATGACATTGTTTTCAGGCTGAGCTTGGTTTCCTTGCTGGTGCTGCTAGAGAGCCACAGTTCAGAGTCTGAACAGCAATTTTGTTGAAGTCTTGGAAACTCTGAAGGCTTTCTCAATTTTTCTTCAAAATGACAGGGAAGCAGCACTGGCATTGAAATGTCTTGGTGACAAATCAAGCTTTAAGTCACTGTGGAAAAATACTCTGCTTCAGAGGAGGTGAAGAGGCTATTTTAATAATTGAGTCATAGGAGAGATGAGGTGGGAAAGGGCCGCAAAAGATCCTGTGGTCCAGCCTGTCATGGCAGAGGGAGCAGAGACAAGACCATCCAGCCCCTGTCCAGCTGCAGCTTGAAAACCTCCAGTGATGGTGTCCATATCCTGGGGAGGGGTGGGGGGAGAGCTGAGCTTGGCTGATCTTTCTTGTGTGGTGTAAGCTTATACACAAGCATTGGATGTGCTTCCTCTTTAGCAGGACTGTGGGCTTTTGAGAACTTGCTTGTCCTACTCTTCCCAAGGCTTTATTCCCAAATGTGCAGCTATCTCTTTAACCTGAAGCACATCTATAGCAGCAAGTAGAGTGGCTGGCTCTTTGTCCTTTCACTGAGGGTTTGCTTCCAAATGTGTTTAGCTGTATCCATATTTCTAGAGACCCTTAACATTTTCCTTTGGCTGCTTTCTGATGCTAAAATGATGCCTGGTTGTTTTTTTTTTTTTCAGCATCCTGTGTTTATTTGTAGCATTTTAGGGTGAATCCTTACAGATTCAGTTCTCTGCAAGGTACTGGTACCAGGCAACTCATGCATTTCCTTAGCTTGTAATGAGAGACAAATAGAAGTGCAGAGTGCTTCAAGGGTAAATAGATAAATAGTAATAAGTTGTCTTGACATTTCCATTTCTGCACTTAATGACAGGCACTGAGAGCTGTATGGGCTAATGCTATGGCAAATATTTCTGTTGATGTAGAGGTGGGGGGGGAGAGAAAAACACCACCAGATCAGAAAGGCAGCATTCAGTGCTCACTGTTTCCAGGAGTGCATAAGTGCCCACGCTTCCTGCGAGGGTAATCAGTCTGAGAGAACATCATTATCTGACTGTGTGTACAAAGTGAATGTGATTTTCTCAACTTGCTTTACTCTTGAAATTGTAGGTCACCAGCATAAATGGAGTGCAGAGGCTCAAGATGAGATCACTGCTTTTCTGCTCTGCCTCTTCCATGTTGCCAGAGTAAAAGTGGGAGGGAGCAAACTTTAAGCCTGGAACTGGGATGGCAGGGGAAGACTACCCATGGAGATTTCCTCACTGTGAAAGGAAGGTTCACAGGCTGGAGGCAGAATGCTGAACTTTAAACATCCCTCCAAATCATATTGTGGTTTGGAGATGCTGCTGGAGTTCAGGCAGCCTCTCAAGGTCAAGTTGCCTAGAGAGCCTTTTCACATCCATCCTTCAATCTCTGCATGGCTGAGGCAAGAATTGGGAATTATCATTCGTGTGCTTGTTTCCTTTCACTAATGATACTGCTTATCACCTTTACCTGGCTTGCTCAATACAATTTGCACTCTGCTTTAGTTTGGGAGTAGTACAAGGAAGAGTCTGGAAGGAATGTTGAAGGGAAATATGCAAAGAGTTCATTTATAGTTCACAGAATCTGACCCAAAATGTTTTAAGATTTATTCAGAAATCTTAACATGAAGCAATTAAAAATGTAAGATCGGGATGCCCACATGAAAGTGCATTAAACAGATTTAAGTGTATTCTCCTTCAGGGATAAAAACCCCTAATATGGGGCTAAACCTCTTTCAAGATCCATCAGTTCCAGAAAATACAGTATCATTCTAAGCATTCAGGTATTTGACTTGAGTTTTTTAATGTTTGTAATGTCTGCCTTGACTTTGCTTTAGTAAGAGAAATGTGTGTGGTGGTGAACCTTATTTCACTTGGTAAGTGTGCAGCCCAATGATATCTTTATTGGATACTTGACTGATGTCTGTCCCCTGCTCTCCCTCTCTTGCCCAGTTCCTTATGGCAGAAATCACTTCTACAATTTACTTTAATGGGACTCTTCCAGTCCAGAGACAATTGCTATAGGACAGGTGTAAACTTGAATGATCTGTCATGCTGAGTGCTTGGTGAACTCTGTTTGGAGATGCTTTACCTTGGCAGAGTTTCACTACTTGCAGTGGACTGGTTTCTAACATTCCCATTTTTAGTGGTATCAAAGCAATGGGCTCAGTATCATTACATACATTAGACTTAAATTTTCATATGGACTGGACACTTTTTTCTTTGCTTTTTTTTTTTAACCACAAGTGTTTTAAGAAGTTGGAACTTTAGAGGACAATTCCTTGTAGTTCTTGAATTGCAGTTAAGCTTTGACTTCAACCATGAGGAATGTAAGTATCTTACTAAAACTAAATAATGTGTTAATAACCTGCTGTTTTTGTCTTGGGATGTATTTTGAGCTCAGTACTGGACTCTTGGTGGCTGTTGCTCCAATGCATATTTAGAGTTTCTTTTGCTGCCTCTAGAGAACTAATCAACTTGTCACCTTGTGCCCTTGCATGTATTATAAATGACAATACCAACCAGAAGTGAAACTATTAAAATTACAAACTAAATTATCTGCCTGTGTCTTCAGCAGCATTTTTAGTTAGTTTTGAAAGCAAGGGGAATAAATCAAATATAACAAAATGTGCTGTGTCCGGATTTTTGAAGTGACAGCTTTTGACAGTCAGGCTGCTCTCTGCCCAAGAGAAAATTCAGGTGTACATAAACACAGGAAATAAAATTACTTCTTGGAGGCCCTGGTGTTAAACAGTCTTTGTTGGCTGAAACTTGGCAGCATCAGCCTTTTCACCTCATTTATGGAAACAAGATCTGTCATTGTACTAAATGAAAAATGAGCTCTTTCTGGAATCATCTCCATTAATTACTGGGTTAAAGATCAGATTTCCTCGCTAAAATGAATTCGGACTTTGATAATTACTTTAAAAGGAACAGTTCTATGGTCTTGACTTTTCTTGTCAAAACACCGCTTCTTAATGCATTACTTTTACTGCAGAAAATTGAAGGGGAAAAAAAATGCTAAAAAAGGACATGGAAATTGTGCAAGGCATGGTGACAAGTTGAGATTTGAATTATTGTACATTTTTTGGAAGGAGTGAAAATGCCTGTGTCAGTCTCTGCCACCAGTTTCTTCCATGATGTGCCTGGAAGCATGGAAAAGGCATTCCTGCCTGTTTCTTTTCCTGTGAGGTGACCAGTGAGGGCATGGAGAGAATAGGAATAGCCAGACCTTCAAATTGCTCTTCCACCCTCTGGCCCAAGAGTGGGTGAGCAACCAGGAAGCTCCTGTGGTAATAAACGGTTTTAAAATGTCCTGTGAATAATAAGCATTTTGTATCCTTCATCTACTTGAAACCCAAGAGAATTAGGCTCTTTGCCAGGTTTAAAAAGGTAATCAGGCTGAGCATTAGAAATCAAATGTTCTCCTGTGTGAATTTGGATTCTGAATTTTATTTTTAAATCAAGCACTGTTGACTTTGAATCTGTTACACAAGGACGCAAAGGAGAAGGAAACAAAAAAATACTGGAGACTTCCATAAGTTCTGAGCTGTAAAACTTCTGCAGGCTACTTGTCAGGCATGTTCCAGCTGTAAAATAAGTGTTACTGAAAATATCTTAAGATCACTGTATAATTTAGTCAGCTTTGAATGTCAGATCATACAATGGAGCACATGTGCATGTCTTAAGAGAACTGGTAAAATTAGCCTGTTTCTGCTGAGATACTGCTTGAAGAGATGCTTGCTTTGAGTTGGCATTGCCTCAGGTGTGTGGCTGGCTGAGGAGAAAGGGCTCTGCTCCCTTCTGGCACTCAACAATTCCCCTCACATTCACTTCCCTGTCTGTAAATGGATGGAGGGGCACTGATAAAAAGCCTTCTCTAGAAGACAGATAAGAGAACTATTCTATACTCCTGAGTTGTATTTGAATATTTTTTCATTAGGAAAGAGGGTTATTGATTAGCAATGATGTGGCCACTTAGCATTTTTAAGGTAGATACTTATGTTCTTTCAGTAGTTGTGATTCTGTGGGCACCATCCTAATTCAGCTCTCACTGTTCTTGAAATACTTCTGTAAGAAGTTATTTTAAAAAGCTTCAGTACAGAGTAACTTTATTTCAATACTTGGAAAACTACCTTTTCTGTTTTGTTTTGATGTACAAATGCTCAAAGCATCCTGTAGAGATTCATCATTTCTTAAAAGCAGCTTTCTCCAAAAACTGTGCTCAGTTTTTGGGTAAATGTAATAGCACATTTACTGAATGACAGTGTTAGACCCCACATTTTCTGAAAACCAGAAACTCTTTGAAAGAAGCAATGAGTTTTTACTGCTTCTCTCCTGCAAATGGATGGCACAATTCATCCCAGATTGCTCCAAGTGATCCAATTTCCATTGTTACTAAAGACAAATAGTCACTAGTTGCCTTTGTGGTGTGCTCTCAGATGAGCAATCTGGGACTGATAGTCATGCTGGTACGCTGAGTTCATGGGAGAAAAGAGAAATATCCACTCCAGTGAAATCCTGGGTGCAGATGGTGAAATGAAAGGAGTACTGAAAAATGCCAATGCTTTCCTTTTAGTCTACTTTTTGCATATTCTATCAGTTCTGCTTGATTTGCTGATGAAAACGAGTTACTGCATTACACACTGTGGATAAGCACTTAAAACTGAATAAATATTGGAAAGAGGGATGTTGCCTCTGAACATCCAAGGAGAAATGAAAGCCGGCAGTGCAAATCTGTCCTGTCAGAGGCCTTGCTGATGAAACAACAGTTCTTTTTAATAGATCACATTATATTTAGAAGGATAGTGGAACTTAGGGAAACTATATTTTAACTGTGAATATATTAATTTATGTGCACAAAGCAGTTACTTAAATGGGAATATCCAAGTATTTTTTGTCAAACCTAAGTGAATAAATGCTTGTTTTTAATTAAGGGATTTGATCCCAATTCCATTCTGCCAAGACTGCTATGTATTTTAGGAAAAGGAGAAAAGGACTCAAATGATGTGGGAAAAGCAAAACCCCTGAGCATATGGAATATATTTTATTTAGTTGTTTGGATACTGGATACTTTTGAAGATTTGTGTTGGAGAAATAGGAGAATGATTTTTAAATGTTCTACAAATACCAAGATCCAGAGATAAAGAGAAGCCAGGAGTGGAGAATGAGGATAGTGCAGGCAGGAGGGATCAGGGGGGATCAGGGTCAGATCAGAATTCAGAATTGTATTTTTTAGATAGGAATAAAAGCATCCAGAATACATTTCCTACCTTCAATGTTTGTGTATCCACAAACATCAGTTTAAATTTTTAGCAATTGCTGCATTCATGCGAGTTTCCAAAGATTTTAATATTTTGGATATGACTGACAAACTGTGGGTGATACTTGCAGCTCTGCCTAACTGGCCATTGCCCTGCCAGTGTTTTAGATTGTGAATATTTGGGTGAATTGCAATCTGCTAAGACTGAAGTGTGGCAGTCTTAAATGCAGTTTTTAAAGCTTTGAACTTGTAATCAGTTAGACCTATAAAAGAAAAAGATTATGGAATGATTATAAAATAGTGGAGCTCAAAAGTAAGTTTTACTGGGGTATGTTTTGGTTCAAGCAGAGATGATAATGATGAACTTTTTAAAGTTTAAAAATTCCTTTATAGAAAATGTACAGGCCCAAACTATAATGATTGAAATTAGTGCTTTGAAGGTCAGTAAATTAGGCCTATCTTCATAAGGGAAGCTGAGATTTGATAAAAGCATTTCATCCCTAGATGACGTTATTTCAGCTATGAATTGTCATCAAAGTGCCTCAAAGTCATTTCTCCCTGGTCTTTTACATAATCAGAGGTGTGTAGTGGGACTTTCTCTTTTATTTTCATTTTGGGCTAATAGTTATGTTTCAGGCATTTAGTGCTTATTCAGAAACTGACATTTCTGCCCAAAAGTCTACATGAAAGGTTTCATTTAAAGATCTGGCTTTTCCTTGAAAAATTTACCTTCTGATGGATTTCTCCCAGCTCATGAGTCACAGTAGCTCTGTTACTTCTGGATAGCGACACTATTCAATGTTGCATGTTTTTGTGATAGTGTGGACTTTTTAAACAACTTAGGCCACTGCAGTTGGAGTTGAAGGACTGTCATACCTAAAAAGAGGAGAATGGTGATTCCATGAGTTTGAATAACAATTAGGAATTCTTGTATCTCACCTGCTCACAGCAACACATAGAGAAATGCAATTCAGGATTGGACCTAAATGCTTAGAATAGCTCAGATTGAAAGTACCAAGGCAAGGCAGCTCTGTGTGCATTAAAGGAAGAGATTCTACTGAAGGATGTCTTTTAGTGGCAGCTTCCCAGAAGGAAAACCTGTTCCCACTGGTGTGTATGTAGCAAACCCAAAGGACAACAAGTGGTTCAAGCAGGCCAAGAAAAAACAAAGGGAATTAGAACTGGAAGCAGGCCGGCAGAATGATGGATGGCTACTGGATTAGTGAGTACATGGAAACATTATTTGGCATTCATGTAGTCTTAAGCCTCAAAGAAGAACCACAATGTTCCCTTGGGAGATTATTTTAAGATCCCAAAGAATGTATGTGCTGTTCCTCGGTATCGAGCAATTTCATCATGTGCTCATCCAGCCTGGGTTTTTTAATTTAGGAGTGAAGTGCAGAGCATCCCCTGGATGCAGCACTACTGCTGTTCTAAGGGGGGAGAAAAAGAAAAAAGTCTCTTGTTTCCATATCCACAGTAAGTTATTTTCCCTCAGGATCCATTTTGCAGCATGCTGCAGCCTTTGGATCTGTCACTTATTTTATAGTCATGAGCTCTCTGCCGCTAGAGAAGGGAATAGAGATCACATTTGGCATAATGCCATTTAGAGGAAATTTTTTTAGCTGCTAAATAGAAACCTAATTCAAATTAATTGTAGAACTGTTTTCAAGGTTAACTTTCAAATAGGTTTCTTGAGGCTTACTTTTAAAAAGTGGGGATTTTGCTGGTTTTGTTGTTTTAGGAATAAATTGCTTGCATAATCAAAGCAGAATGAGGTATGAAGTGCAGCTGTACATAATATTGGCATGTGGACATGAATATCCAGACATTTGCTATGTGAAATGTCCCTTGTGCAATACACTTTCAATAACAGCTTTATAGCTAAATTAATTATGCCAACAACAGTCTGCTATTAGCATATCAAAACTATAGATTATTGTGGAGATGATGCAAAAATAAATAAATAAAAGTTTTCCTAAGAAACACCCAGACAAGTTTGTTCATCTTCTTGCAGGAGTCAGATGCCAAAGCAAGCATTAAATGTTCCTCTGAGCCATGCGTGTTGTAAGCATTGTTCTACCTTCAAATACACCTGATCTCCCCAAAAGGATTAGCAAAACCTTCAGTCCCCACAGAGTACACACTTCAGTTTTGGGAGTTTGCCTTTAAGTTAAAATTTGGCAAATGTGCACACTGTTCCCTTTCCTTTCTCCACTGTTTCTTCTGCAGATTTAATAACCGCCTGTGCCTTCTCCAGCAAGGGAGGGTTCCAGAGTGTGTAGTGATTCTCTAAGTGGCTGTATTTTTAATTTTCTACTGCTGTTGAGTGTTGGTGGCTTGAGCAGAGGAATGGTGTTGTTCTAGGTAGGCAGTGTACTCCTCCAATGGAATGTGCGATTGAGATGTGGATGGTATGATTCCAGCACAGCTGTGCTAATTTCCAGGTGCTGAATAAACTTCCCACTCTACATTTCAGTAGGTGAAGGCTCTCTATGCAGGACAGATACCCAGTGGAGACAGACTGTTCTAATTTTTGAAATCATGAAAGGCTTTTGACACTTGCTCTATTAATTTTCCACTAAGGACAGTGAGTCCTTAAAATAACTGTTTAGCTAACCTCTGTGTGGAAGGGCTCTGCTTGTCACTGCTAAAATTGGAAGCACTCATTGTACTAATGGATTTTGGCTCTTGTCTGCAGCTTCACCTTTATCTCTTAAGCATAGATGTTATTGTTTGAACACTGGTTTTCTGAGTAAAAAGATAAAATGTGCATTTAAAATTAATCCTTCTTATCCTCTTTGCTGTCCTTTTCCCTTACAATTTCCTCTTGGAAGCTCAGAAGTGCTGAATGACAGTGCAGTTGCTATTGTGAGGTCCTGGCAGCTGAACCACCACCACGGGGGCTTTGCCTGGCTTTTCCAACATACCTGTCCCTAGGCTGGGGCATTTTTAGTTTGATTTCTGAGCCTTCTCTCTCAGGACATATCTTTATTAACCCAGCTCATAGAGTCCTCTATTGTGAATTACAGAGAGGTGCATGGCCTCAAAGTTTTGTGCTGTCAGTGTATTACCAATTATTTTTCTGTGTCAAGTATTTTATCGTGTTTTGATTTTTCCATTCCACAAGTTGAAAAGCTCAGTGTGAATGCTCAGGGCTGTTTTGATGGACAAAGTTAATCATGTTGTGATTCAAGCCTCATGCCTGATACATCGATCTTCAAAGTTGTATTTACTTCCCAACCTCAAATCCCAACTGAAGTATTAACAGTAGACTTCAAAGAAATTTCCTGACTACCTAGGAGGGGACAAAATTAGTGCAGCTGTGTACAAGGAAGTGAGCTGAGTCTTGGAATGGCTACACATTTGCATGCAATTAATTTTCATCTGATTTAAGATCTCAAAGGTTTTGAAAAGCAAAAAGATGGCCCTTCAGAATTTTTTTATAAAATTCCTTGTCTTCCATGTGTCTCTGTGAGGGGGAGAACAAGTGTTCTAGAACAATCTAAGTGTATTCTCTGAAAAACCTGTATGAAGCAACCCTGGCATGACATCATTCATGGATTGCACTCAAGAAAGGATAGATAAAAATAGAGTATGAATCTGTAGTACTTGAATTAATGGTTATCTAAACTTTAACATCATCCATTTGGAATCAAAAAATTTCCCAAGGTGTAGTAACTGATGAAAAAATCTGAAATGAAGTTATGCCTACAGTTCTTGGTGAGGGCTCTGAGACTGTCTCAAATACTCTTAATGCTTTTTTTTGTCCAAGATACCCACTTTGAAGGTGCTCTCACATATTAGGTCTGACAAACTTTTTTTTCCTCCTCCCTTTTTAATGAGCCTTTAGTGCAAACAGTGGTGTGAAAAGTGTTGCTGGTTCTGTCTATGTTGAGGCCCCATTTTTTAATTTCTGTTGTGTTACTCTGGAATTTCTTTTACACCTGGTAGTACTTAGACAATCAACACATGGCTGCTGCCTGGCGGATTTCAGTGTGTTGACATGAATCTTTTGGGGTCTTTTGGGCCTATTTCTAGCAGCACTGGTTGGCTTTTAAATGGTGCTTATGTACTGCACCTGGAACATCCCTAGATACTGCATCCAGGACATTCGCAGTTTCTGTGTGGATGGTGGTGTGATGACCCAGTAACGGAGGAATTTGCATTCCTCTTCTGGCATCCATGGTGACTTTGACAGCACAACTCTCACCTCTGTGTGTTCAGAATTGTAACAGATCTGAGGTGACAGGACATTTAGCACTTGTTGAAACTCATGAAGACCTTTCCATGAATTTCAGCAGATGTGATGCTAAAATCAAATGGATGCCTGTATATGATTTAGCGATAGATCCTCTGTGATTTCAAGAGGCTCAGTGCTATAAAATAGGACTTGCCAAGCTGTCTTTGACTGGATTGCCACTGATAAAAATGTCTAATCTGAAATTGCTGCAGTATCTGGAAGGGGCAAAGGTTTATGACTGACTTATGCAGGCACTGACAGGGACCCAGGCAGAGGTCTCTGTGTAGAGGCAGCAGGGAGCAGTGTTGGGATAACCTGGACCCTCTGCAGTACAGGTGCCTTGGCCATGGATTGCTGTCAGGAAGTGGAGAGTTGGAAAAGCAGGTCCCTTGCGTGAGCTGCCCCACTAGCTGCTGTGAGCTGCTTGTCATCAAATCCTGCACTGTGTGAACAGAACCAATGCATGAATAGCAATTTAGCTGGGCTATGAGGATATTGACTGTTCTAGGTGTGGAATGAGCACTCGGTTTCCAAAGTGAATTAGAGTGCATTTCAGCAGTGGTAGGCAGTCCCTTACACACTATTTACAATGCTTGCAGCTTCTGTGATACTCGCCACTGTTGACCCCTCCTTTTAATTGTGCTTTCCTAGCTCTTCTGTGATAAATGAGAACTGAATATCCACTATTCTTCCTGGAGTAATCATCTGAGAAGGTTATGAGCAAACTGCCTAAATCTGTGAGCAGGAGAAAAAGTACTGTTGGCATTGAGTAAAGAACTGCTTGACTTTTCTTGTGCAGAACACGTTTTGAGAAACTCTTTCTGTTAGAAAGGCAAACAGAAATGGCCCCATTATAGTGCTGTTCATTTTGAAAAACTCTGCTGTGACCCTGTTGCACCAGGAAGATCAGCTATTTTAGAGTGCCTTGCCCACACAACTAAAGATGATGGAAAGATATCTTTCTTTAGAATAGAACTGCTCCTGCCTGCAGTTCAGATGGTTGATGGAGTGGATGTCATGTTTTGACTGCAAGTCGCAATAGGTTTCAACTGGAAACAAACCCAGCCTCCATGGTTTTGTCATGATAGGAAATAAATTTTAATTCTCTATAAATTTTAATTCTCCAGGTGGGTCTATTAAGATGCTAAGAGTTGTAATTGAGCTACTAATTGATTCTCAAAGTTTATATGTATAAACATGTGTAGCTACCCAAGGGGCAAGGGCATGTACCTCTTAATTGGGATTTTAAAGTGCTTTTTAGTTTTCTTACTTGGAGTTTGTTTTGTAAAACATTTAGGAAATGTCTATTTCCCAGTACATAAAGTTGTCATACAGTTATTAAATCTAAATATCAGGGTGCAGTATGGGCTGGTGGCTGGCTGGGGGACCAGGAGCTGCAGGCTCTGGGCATTCCTTGTCAGCCAGGCCCTGTCCCACTGCCTCTGAGGACATCAGGTCCCTCTGGGATCAGGCCAAGGTCAGCTGGGATGTCAGTCTGTGGATCAGGGTTTGGATCAAGTGGATCCACAGCCAAGGATGGGCATGGCTGTGTGACACAGCCGAGACAGACCCCAGGCAGGGGGTGAGGGTGAGAGCCTCAGCTTAGAAGGGAGCTGAGGGCAGAAAGGGGGGAACCCCTCCCCAAGATATCTTAGCAGAGCTGTTGAGGCAGCTCCAGCTTTATTTATGGAGCTGATCAGCCTTTGGAAGTTTAGCGGAGAGGGAGGTGCTCTAGGTCCTCCTGACATCGAGGACCTGTGTAAATAGGCAGAAAATAAGAAGCAAGAAGATCCCTGCGGTTCCATTGTGCTTGTTCCTTGCACATTGTGCAGAGCAGTCATTAATCCAGTGGTACCGGCACTTGGGCTGCAGAACTTTGCTTTGCTGGCATTTACTGTACACTAATAATTGTTTTAGTTGCACTAATGAGCTGCTTAGTTAATTAGTGCAGATAAGTGAATTAATTAGCTGCCCAGTTGATGGCAGTAGCTCACATGGCCTGGGCAGCACATTGACTTCCAGGATGGCAATGCCGTTTGCTTCAGGGATTGTCACAGTCAGAGAGGCTGGAGGGGAGCTCAGAGAGGCAGTGACTCGTAACTGATAGCAGTAGGTATGACCAAGGTGAGAGGAGTAGGATGGGTTGGAATTAGCACATCTGACTGGTGATGCAGGTGTTGGATAGGCTGAATGGCTCCTTTCAGTGGGACTGTGCTGGAGCCAGGAAGGGAGCTGGAGCCTGACTGCATTTTATCAACACTTCCCACCATATTAAGACTATTTTGTGTTTGTAGACCACACAATTGTTTGACAAGAGTGTTCTCAGGCAGTACATCTCGAAGTACACAACTTTATTTATAAATGTGCCATATGGTTTGTCAGGAAGGTCTCTGCCGCCTCTCACACATGCTGAGTCAGAAGGGTATTGCATGCAACCCTTGGCACGTGACAGGAGAAGCATCTGCTTTGTGACATGCAGACATGTGAAATGTAAGTAAATCACTTGGGTTTGTATTACTGGAATACCCATCAGCCCTGTTTGTGCATTGGAGCTGCACTCTGCCAGGCACTGCACAAACAGAACAGAGTCCCAGACCCAAGTGCTCAAAAGTCTCTCCGTGCTGGATGGGAAAATGTACCAATATGAAAGTCTATGTGTAAGGAAGAGCCCCTTGCATTACTGCACTGAGATCAGCTCAGAGTGCTATAAAATATGCAAATATTCTCATCTGCTGCAAACCTGGCCTAACTCAATTGAAATCAAAGCTATCACAGCAAGGTTGATCTCATTAAAATCAATGTTTTATTCTAGTGTCCAACCTCCTCTATGTTGCAGCCAGCAGGTCTGCAAAAAAATATTTTGAGAATCAGCCTTTCCTTAGTAAGCCTTAAGGAAGCAGCACAGTTGGTTTAGATGTTATTTATTAAATATGGCTTAATTAAAAACTGGTTTAGCTGAGTTTGGAGCCTGAAACAATTCCCATTAATTCCTTTGGGAATATTTTATTCAACTTTATTAGCAATTAAATCTAGCCCTTAACCCTTTGGAGACTGCCAACAAATTGCATTTTTAGGGAAAGCAGCTTAGTATTCATTGGTCAGCTGTCTGGAGACTGCAAATGTTCCAAGGATTAAATAGACACTTTTTTTGCCACTGGGCAAAGTTGTCTGCCAAGTTTTCACCAGATGCCTGTTAAGCTCGGATTTATAAACAGTTCTGATGCAGGGATCAGGGCAATCTGAGTGATTCAGCTGCTCCTCTTAGCTCTCATTTGAGCTGAGATGCATGCTGTAAGCAAATTAAAGTATTATTTCATAGTCTTCCCCGAAAATAGTGAGGCTCAAATCCATTCTCATAGCTGACAAGAGGCACATCTCACAGGAGCTGTGTAGTTGGCATTACCTGACTTTTTTGGGAATCCTCAGAGAAGCCAAGGGCCTAATAGCCATGAAGGATTAATTGCCTTCACGGCAGCAGCAGTGCCCAGCTCGGGCTGCAATGCATTGCCAGCAGCAGATGGGAGAGGTGGTGTTCCTGTCTGCAGAAGGTGCTCTGGGCACGTGGGGTGACAGTAACGGGGCGAACGTTCCCGTCGGAGCACAGCAGTCAGGCTCGAGTCGTGTTCGCTTTGCCAGCGGCTGCAGACTGAGAACACCCTGCAAGTAGCACCAGTCCAGCTGAAATTTAGCAAGAGAAAGGGTCTGAGGCAGATAAGCCTAAATAATTCCCGCTCTTAAGGTTTGCCATCCTGAGGCTGAGCATGTAGCAGCTGTTAGCTGCTTGTTACAAACCAAGGGCAGCAGGGAAATTTAGGAGGTGTTCAGGTTCCTTTCCAGCCCATTTCTCCTGACAGGACAGCAAATGGGCAGGTGTAGCATGGGGTGTAGAAGGTAAGGATGGGAGAAGGATTCCTGTGTCCTGTTCTTCCTTTCCAGCACTCAGAATGCCTGAAATTCATGAGATGTTAAGTTGTAGTGGTAAAGACAAGAGCCTTCTGTGACTCTGTGCTCTTTTTTACTACTGGTGTGGATGAGGGTCCTAGAGAATGATCACTCATGGGAAGTAGTCCAGAGCTGAAGCAAAGTCAAGAAAATCGTCCCCCAACTTTCCTGCTAGTGATAGCTGCCCAAGAAGAGAAATTCAAGTTGGTAGAGGAAATATTGCTTCTGTGTGGCTCCACAAATGTTTATGGTCTTGTTTTAGAAATGGAGTCCCTCCCAGCAGCCTTATTGTCTGCGAATATAAACACGGAAGTTACTGTGTGTGATTGAGGCACCAGATTTTCTTGTGTTATCATGCAAGTGAAATAAAATCGGGGCTTCCAAGACTATGCTTCCGTTCTTCCAGGACTGTTATTTTTTTATGGGCCTTGATAGTCTGGGGAGCTCACTGCTAGAGACTTCTTGCTACAAACATTTTTGTGCCTGTTGCAAATTCATTCTGGTGTGTTTTGTCTCCTTTACTGCTCTTCCACTAAGTTGTCTGCATTTTTAATATTAATAGCTACTTCCTTCAGAGCTGTGTCTCTCCATGTGACCATTGTGGGGATGTTAATTCTTGACAAATAACAAGATACAACAATAGCTATATCAGAAAGGAAATCCTTTTGATAAGAGAGAGCTGGAGGTGTGACTGCTAACCAGCAATTTATGAGATGGAGCGTGTTTCTAGTGCAGTCTGGCCCTTTATTTCATCTTGGGCAATTTAATTCACTTCATTTCTTTTTGCTCCTTGCAAGTGTGGGGATAATGCCCAATCATGTGGTAACTTGTTAACTCCTATAAGGTTCTCAAGCTGTGTTGTTACATAGTATTGAAGTAGAACTTATATAATCAGAACAGCATTATTACGCCTATTATTACCTTTTTTTGCATTTTGTCTAAAGTGAATGAAAGCGAATTTAGTCTTGCTGCATGTGAGCCTTTCACAGTTTGTACTCATATATAATGCATAATTCATATATTAAAGAAACAACTTTTATTACCATGCTAAGTGCAAGCAAAGATAGGGGAGAATGAAGATACATATTTTACAACCTATTAATTCTGGGCCATTTTAGAGAGAGCAAAAAACTGAGTGGATTACTTAGGCTAATATCCGTTCTGCAGGCTGCTCAAGGCCATATATAATGGATGATGGACCTTTCTGTGTACAATATGCATTATGCATAGTTTTTGGACAAGTTGTAATCAAGTCTAGGAATTATGCCAATTCATTATTGGAGAAATTTATGGCATTTAGCACTTAAGTAGCATTTTACACTTTTCAAGGGGAATTATAACTAATTAACTCTTGCATGTCTGCAGAATACAATTGTCACAGGAGTGAAATATAGTTACAAGAAGTCATTTTTGAAAGTTAATACCAAAATCAGAATTAAACCTCAAATTGTTTACTATTTTTCATGTGATCCATTTAATAGGCCTTCCTTTATCTCCAAAAAGGAGCTCCTAAAATAAGGAGTGGGTGAGTAGAATCCAAGAGTATTCTGGCTTATTGGAGGGCTTGACTCACTGGATATTAATATGATGCTAGAGGTGAGCAAGTAAACTTTAAATGGATGCATCCTGTCATTGGGTCTTACACTGAGAACACCCTGCTTAGCAAGGACCCTCAGCTGCCAGGGGAGTGGAGGGTTATTTTTTTTATAGATTTGCCCCTTTTGATTGACTTGTGGACTCCAAACACATGAAACCAAGTGACAGAGTGAAAAGCTGGAGGCTGCACAATGTGTAACAGAAAGGAGCGATGAAAGAGGTATAGAAAGTTTCTTGGCTAAAAAAGTTGTTGTTATGAGTCATTATTGCCTGGGCTTGCCAGAATCTTCTGACAGTTTTCTGTTTGCTAATTACCTATGACTGTAGGAATGCACTTCCTATAAAGCCAGTTTCTCTTCTCTTTCCTGGGAAAATAACAATTATGGACTTACTCAACAAACTTGTAGTGCTGTACTACAGGAGTGAGAAAGAGCTTTAGATGAAGATCCTTGGTGTGCTCTGTTTTTCTTGTGCTCAACATGAGCAGCCCTGCCTTTTTAAAGGAGTGCATAGAATGTTCTGAAAACCCTCTGGAGCTTGTTGCTGAGCTCATTTCTCCAAAATGCCCTACTGTAGGCTCAGGACTGGCATGGCTGTAAAAATATGACTTTTTCCTCTTTGTATGATTGCACTTGCCAGTGGTATTACATTGTCACCTTCTGTTTCTGCTTGTTTGTAAATGCTGGTAAGTGTTGTATCATTTGTGACCGCTCTGATTCTTCTTTTCATCTGTGAAATCATGTGAGAAAAGAGCTTTTAGGGAAGGCTCTCAAAGTCTTTATTTCACTTTTAAGTCAATATATCTTTGGAAAATTGAGGCAGCACAAACCAACTATATTGGGATCTATTTCAGTGAGACAGGCACTACTTCACTCTAGGGGGACATTGGATGAATGGCTTTTC
The DNA here is from genome assembly GCA_013397865.1 of Struthidea cinerea. Lineage (NCBI taxonomy): Eukaryota > Metazoa > Chordata > Aves > Passeriformes > Corcoracidae > Struthidea > Struthidea cinerea. The sequence goes on from VZTI01005557.1 coordinate 770,255, forward strand.
TTCATAAATGCCATTCATTCCGGTCAACATGGCTATGGCTATTCCTGTTCCCATTCAAGTCTAATTCCCGTTTTCTTTCAGATTAGATTTTAGAGTGAATTGTATGGGCAGAATAAACCAAGTTGTAATGAAAGCTAAAAGGCTTAGGTTCTGATATGCATTTGAGGTCACTCTAACCTGAGGTACTGATCTCAAGCTTGAACAGTGAGAGAATGACAGGGTAATATTACTGTGAGCATAATTCATCTGGATATCTTTCAGTTCCCTGCACTATTAGGCCTATTAAGAATCTGAAACACTCTGAAGAGGCATTAAAAGCTGTTGATGAGAGAAGTTCCCAACAAAGTCCATTAGCATAAGTGAGTGGTCAGAGTAGCTGGGCCTGACATATTTCATATTCTTTTGCTACAAGAGTAAGTCTGAATTTCTGAAGAGCTTTCAGGCTCAATCTTATTCAAGATGATCTCACATGGCACTTGTGTGAGGAGCATGCATTCTGAGAACAAGGCATGCATTCACTTCAGTAGATAAAAGGAGGGTGGGAGGAGGGAAAAGACCTGAAGCATGGCTGCAAGGGAAGACAGATTCCTGGATGATCAGCTTGGCATACAAAGGGACCTCAAAATGGTCACTAGATATTCTACAGAAAAGAAAGAAAAGCTCCCTTTCTGCTGTCAGAACTAGTAATAGATCCTTGGATATGGAAACACCACGTGGATGCAGGAAACATCAGAACTTTGTGGTTTAATAAATCTGATATTAGGTATGGCTAATAGCAGTTCAAAGAAGGCTGAGCTGATCTGAGCTACAGATCACTGTGAAAAATCTGTAGCTTTTTAAAGAAAAAAATACATATTAGACTAAGCAATCATAATATCCCCCATTCTCGCCTGCAATATAACTCACCTCAACCAATTCAGCTTTGTTTCTAAATGTCTGTGACTGCAAAAAGTTACAAGAATGTGGTGTTCTGGCTCAGCCTGCCCATGGCAAACAGCCTGGATGCTCCACCTGCCAAGGTAGGAGCAGCACCATCAGTGGGTATGTGGCTGGGCTTCCCAAAAGGGCTCAGAGCACATTGGTCCCAAACTGCTTTTCTGGAGGTGAGGCAGCCTCCAGCCAGAATAACCACGAGACTTCTGGAAAAAAGGCTGGGAAAAGCAGTGTTTAAACAAAAACATAAAAACTTGCAACAGTGGGGCAGAGACATAGAACTGGATTTGGCATTGCCAGAAACTTTCCTGTGGCATCAAGACCTTCCCACCTGCCCCTGGCCGAGCATCCTGTGGTGGACACCAGGAGCAGCTTCCAGCGAGGTAGGGCACTGTCAGTTCAGGGTGTGGCAAGTAGGGATCCCCCCTGGTGGGTGTTTGCATGTTGGGATGTGTTCAAGTCCTGCATTGTGGTGTTCTGGTATCACCGGTGAAAACACAGCTCCTGGAGTGTGGAAATTGGGAAAAGTATTTTAGAACTCAGTGTTTTAAAGCAAATTTAAGTTGAATTGTAGCTGCTTGCTCTCATCTTTGAGGTGGGTAGGATGTTAAATCAGATGTTGAATAGTTTATTTAGCTCCATTTTCAAAGAATAGCTCAGCATGCAAAGCAGTTGATTTCTCCATGCAGTCTAGGCAGTTAAATACCTGGCTGTGTTTTCCTTTGGATATTTTGGCACTGAGTGTTCAGGAAGATGTGGACCCTTCTAGGGGATCCTGAACTGAGTGTCAGAGGTCTTGGGAAAGTTTTGGTCAAAGCACAAGCGCAGGGCATGTACTGATGCAGCCCAGTGCTTACTTAATCCCTCTTAGCTACACACAGGCAGATCATTATTTTGAGCTGGTTTACAGTAATTTCAGCAGGTTTTGTGCTTATTTAAACCATGTGAACAAATTCTAGAGGAAAACTGTCTCTTTAAATAGCAAATAAATGGATTAGGAAATCAATTTTTTACTTTTTGTGATAAAAGTTTAGGAGTATCTCATGTAAAGAAACATTCAACATTTTAACTGTGTATTTAAACTGTTTATACTCTAAGCAAATGTTAAATGTTTACTTGTAATTATGTATTAAAATTATTTGCTTAAGGAGGAGGAAGATTAAATCCCTGCTATATCAGAATACATTGCTTATTCATGTCAGCATAAACATGCAATGTAGGGAATAAAACTGTGTCCTTGATAGCTGACAGCAGAACAGGATCATCTGTAATGGTGCTCACATTTCTTTGCCTGTTTGTCCATATCATTCTGATAAATGCTATTAAACACAAACAGTATCTTCTGTGGATTAGCCACTGACTAATATCTCACTATTCCATACGAGCATGGATCCTTGAGAGACATATCCTGCATTTTCAAAGGGATGTCATAAAAATTACAAGAAAGAAATATCAGTTGCCAAATGTTGTTCTAAACTAGGATGGTCATCAATATAGTTAAATTGTCTGTTAATATATTACGTTCATAGATTTAGGTTATCACAGAAATCATCCTGTCAGTGATTCTATACCTTTTAGTATGTGTTCTTCCAAATGTAATAAATGAGTAAAAGATGGACTAGAACTTGCCTTTATCTCATCCTTGGTCGCTGTTTCCCCTTGCATCCAGCAAAGGATGGAGATTCTGCTTTAGTGTTGCTTTGTACCAGTTGGTATCACTTGGTTGGATCTTGGTTTACTCCTAAGTGGCAAAATAATGGTGAAAGATCTAACATATTACAGGAGGAAGACTTGTGGGAAATGCTCATCCTCTCACCTCTTGCTTTCCTCTCTGTGAAATTCTGAAGGCTGTACATGCAGGCATTTCCTAGACATACTATACTATACATCTTTGCTCTTGCCATCTCACAGTCCTGCAAATTGTGGAAGCTCCTGTCCTGAAGTTTTTCCTTTTGCACAAGTTCTGTCTCTACAAACACCATTTTTTGTACTTTCCAAAATACATGTGTCAGGAGTTTGTCATGTGAAGCCACTTGGGGTATAGCCTGATTAAACAGTTAAGAAATCTGTACTGTTAATGGAAACAAGCTCTGGTTATCCATCTTTTTGTTCTCACTTCACACTTCTCCTATGCAAGACCTGTCTGCTGTAAATGCCTGTTGACTGACAAGTTATCCACAGCAGATTTGTATTAGCTTCTGACTTCATCGTCCTTAAGGAAGCTTTCAGGTGAAAGTGACTTATGAAAAACACCAAGGCTGAACCTGGAGTAAAGCAAATGTGTTGTAAGTGCAACCTAAAAATAATATATGTTAGAATTGCCCTACAAAGACTTTGATTTGAGAATAAACTTGACTGAAATGCAGGTGCCATTGCTAGGAGCCTTATTTCTGAAATACGCTAGTAATAATTCCTTTTATATTTTAGGAATATACTGTAATTAGTAAGGATCTTTTTCTTTTACTCTGATCTTTTGTGCTTGACTAGTTATATCTGTAATACAATACTTGATGAATATTCATATGTGACTCCTCATAAAGTTCTCTTAAAATCGATACTAAAAGGCTGAAATTGTTTGAGAGGTAGCAATTACCAACTGCAAGGAAATTATTCTCTACTGAACACTTGCAACAAGAATCACTGCCAAAATGCTGCTGATGGAAAGAGTATTAAATAGTGAGTGTAAATCACAAAGCTATTAGGGTGGTTTATATAAAATAGTTCACTAATGGATCACAAACTGTGGCAGTTACATTTATAACAAGCAGATTCCTGAATTTAGACAAATAATAGGGTGTTTTATTCATGAGGGCTTGAAGATCACTATATTCCTTTATTACTGGGTTATTTAACAGTTACTAGTAAGGCCATGAATTGTCTTCACTGGGTGAATACTCCCTTGCCTTGGACAGTAAATTTACAACACAGAATGTGTTGTTAAATCAGGCACATCTTTGAGACTGAAATCTTGGGGCTCTGGTGCAGCCGTGTCAGCTGGATGTATTTTTAGGAGTGCACCAGAGCTGTTTGGGCACAGCCAGCCAGAATGGTTTAGAGGGCCTGTGGGGCAGAGCTTCCAAATGCAGCCTCCCATTTATCTGTGGGCATCCAAGCAGTTGCTGTGTGCTGTGGTGGGTTAAACTGGTACAGAAGAACATGAAGTTTTCTCTTCCTCACTGATGTGAGGATGGGCAGATAGAGGTGTGGAGATGCTACCCAGTTTCCTTTAGAGCTTCTGGCAGCATTCCACATGCACTTTGCTTTGTAGCCTCTCTTTGTTCCATGTGGGATTTAGCTGTGTCAGAATGGTTGGCTTTTATATTACAAATGGAGGCGGAATGTGAGTGTATTTTGCAGGCAGTCATATTTTATCCACAAAGTTGCTTACCTGAAATATGAAACAAATTTTTGACTCAAATGTGTGACCCAGGTAAAGGAAGCCGAGCTAATCAAGAATGAACAGTAATGCCATGGGAAATGAAATTGCTATATTGCATTTGTGATCCTAGTGTATCTGGGGAAATTAATTTGTATGCCATGGCACAGACAAAGCACCCCTGGTTTTGCCCCTGTGTCAAACTTAGCCCTTGAGAGCCTTCATGGAATTAAATACTGCAGTAGAACAAATCTGTGGAGTGCAGGATGGTCTCTGTGCATGTAGCACACCCATTTCTGAAAGTCTGCCTTCAGGAAAGGCACAGAAATGTCTGTGTTCATGGCAAACAACTAAACACCTAAGATCAGGGAGTTAGAAAGAAAACATGTCCAAAGACATAAGGACAGCAACTCCATTACCTCCACAATATCTTCAGTAGATACAGCTCCCTTTGATAATGTCATTATTTTTCATGCACAGCTGATCTTGCATCATTTGGTATTGAGGGACACATAATAGCCCTGTAAATATTAAAGAGTATTTTCATATACTGAAACCTGTTGTTGATACTATATATTATGCATAAAGCAACCTTTCCTTTTTCATTTTCTACCTCTAAAGATGTGTTGTACATGTTTCCCCCTCTCAAATTTGAGATGGTGGGTTTTTTTTCCTGAGTAGCTGTAGATATAAAATACCTAGCAGCAAGATGGCTTTTAACTCATTTTTATAGCGCTGCAAGGCAGTATCCTCCTATTAGCCTTTTCTCAGACACAGAAATGCTGCCATTAGAGGAGGGCTGTGGCTGTCTCTCTTAGAAAGGAGGTTGTCTTTCACAGGGGTTAAGACTCTTCATTAGAGTACATAACTTTATATATTCAAGCAAAAATGAAGTCCTGTCTGTTTTCTAAGCTATGAGACGTTTTAAAGAAAAACTTCATGCAGAAAAGCCTCTTGAAGCTAAACTGTTAGAAGCAGTATGGGCCAAATCCAAATAGCTGTTACATGTGGTAGGTGCTACCCAAGCATGAATCTTCCACTTCTGCCAAAATGTCAAGGAACTCCAAATACATTTCCTGGTTATCTTAACAGGCAGCCTCTCACTCAGACTTTAACTTGATTGGAGAAACAAAAATACCTTTATTTGGGAATACAGGCAGAACTTTGCAAATAAACAGCTGTGCATTGCTAAGATGAAAACACAACCTCCTGCTGACTTGGAGAGGAGCCTGAGTAGTGATAGGTGCAGGCCACAGAGAAGAGGGGGCCATGGCAAAGGGTTAATTGAGTATTAAGGGAGTAAAAGAAGAACTGATGAGTTTTGTTTCATTTGGGAAGTGGTGGCTGGTGGTTTCCTAAACTAACAGCCTCATAAGCTGCTCTCAGCTGTGATTTATCTACTGGTCTGTGCTGCAGTCTAGCTGGCTGGCTCTTTAATGGCAGAAAGGAGTTTTAAGAGGTTGGCAAAAGCAGCTGTAATTGGGCTTGAGGATTTAAGTGTTGCAGAGAGGGAAATAAGTATTCCTTCTGTTGGAAAGGGATAATGTTGCAAATAGCTTGATTTAGAAAATGAAGAAAAATTTCAGCGAGATGTCTAGTGTGCCAGGAGGAATACTTGTATGTTGTGCTGCAAACAACATTTTTAGTTAAATGTAATTAGGAATGTGTGCATGCATAGATGGCATACTGTTAACACTTATTTTATCTGTGTAAAAGGAAAAAGCCTACTAATTCCTCTTCTCATACCTCAGAAAACTCCATACCCAATGGTCTTGTAAAATACCTAACAACACAGTATGCTGAGAAAATACTATCCCAAAATGCTAATTCTTACAAAAGAGGTGTTCCTGAGAACAGCAGATTTAAAAAAAAAAAAAAAAATTGTTCAGCCACCAGCAGTGTCTAGTTTTATTTGAAACGCCTTTTTTAAATGGAGGAATAAACTGTATTTGTCAGATAATTACACTTCTATCTTTGGTGGAACTAGATGGTCTTTAAGGTCCCTTCCAAGCCATTTTATGAATCAGAAACACACAAAAGTAGATGAGAGTACAGAATACTCTGCTTTGCCAGAAACAAACCATGGATCACACTGGAAATCTGCTGCCCAGGCCACTCAGTGCCTGCAGACCAGTGTTTCCTAAAGCTCCTCAAATTCAATGCCTGCCCTCCCAGAGAGACAAAATCTGAATAGTGGATTGTGAGCAAGGCGTTGCTCAGGCTGGTGCAGTACTGAAGAACAGTGATCTGCCCAGCATGTGAGAATGGAAGATTTTAAAGCTCTTCCTGTTGAAATCACTGGAGATCTATTCTATTCCAAAACAGTTCAGGAAGGAAATTAAGGCGACTGGCACCCCTGTGGCATATTGGAAGTCAGCCATTTCCTACCAGTGAGTGATAGGATGTTAGAGCACTGCTGGATTATCTGCCTGGGGATCTGAGCAATTTCTGTAGTCTTGGATCTTTGCAGTTTGGTTTGAACTTGCTAGGTGACTCCAAAGGTTTTCCATGCTCCCACACAATAGCTGGAATTATTCCCCTATATTAACAATCTGGTATTAAAACACTTCTATCACAAAGTGAAATGGTCTTATGCGAAATATTGGGGTGTGGGCTGAGGTGTACATAGACTTTGGAGTGTAGGAAGGTGATGAAAAATTAAGTAGAGAGGTTTTGGTGTAGAGACTTTACTCAGAGAAGAGACAAGGCCACAGAGCTGATCCTGAGGGTGTGGAATCTGGGGATTGAGTTCCTCACCTTCTCACTTTATGTAAATGAAAGGCCTGACTATTTCCACTAAATTATTAGAGGGAAACAGTTTTCTACCAGGGAAGCAAACTGGTCCCAAACCAATGCCTGTGTCTCCACTGCCAAAATTTACTGTGTTTTTATATTTTTATACAATAGAGCTGGCAATTTTAGCAATATTCTATGGTGCAATTAGATACTCATTACAGCTTGCAAGATCCTTATCAGGTAATAGTCATGTCCATTTTTTCGGTGAGTGAGGAAAAGGTTTTCACTGATGAACAGCGGTAGAGGAAGGCAAGGAGCTGTGACTCTGAAATGGCTGTTTCACAGACTGTAGAGCCTACCTTTGTGAGAATAGAGTCATATATGGCAGCATTTTGCATCTCCTGAAAAAATAGATTCCAGTCATTAATTTGCATGTGAAAAGGCCCATGTTAAGGGCCTCTTGAGTTCCTATGTCCCGTTTCTGTCTGTGACAATCGCCTTTTCTGAACTGATCCTGAAAAGAAATCAGTACCTGCAGCTCAATGGAAAGCAGTGAAGTGCCAAGGAGGATCAGTGCTGTGTGTGATCAGGCACTTGGATTTGAAGCAAGACTGACACTGCTCTGGCTTTGTAGTGATGAGCTCACATTATTGAATTTGTGGTGACTTTGTTTGAAATGCCAAGCTGAAGTCACATTACTGTTCCCTTCTATTTTAGGTGGTATTTCTGAACTGGTCTGCAAGGCTATGCTTTAATTTAAAACCTTCTTCGATAATAGCTCCTATTGTGTTGGCTTTGAGATGGTATCAATGACTAGAATTTTATTGACAGACTTGGTGCCAGTATATATTAAACACTACTCATTGATTGATATTTATATAATGCTACTCACAAGATCCTTTCCCTACACTGCTCTGTTGATTCTTACTATTGTATCATGTCTAAAGCATCTATTTTTTTTATCAGTGTTGTGAGGCACGGAGGAGAACAGAGAAACACTACTTGATTAGGTTTCTTGGAAATGTGGACTTGGGTCTCAGCTTATCTAAGACTTCTTGTAAGATCATGGTCTTTTAGGGCAGTGATAATCCTTGTTCTGAGCACGTTTCCTTTGTGTCACTGAGATGGTAACAAACAGTCCAAACTGCTAAAAATGTGTGTGTGCAAAAGGAGGCTGCACTGCTGCTTGAATCCCTGGTGTATTGCAAGTTTAGAAATCACTTAACATATTCTTGGCACTGTAAAAGCAAATAATGTCTATTATTCTTTGTTTTCTTAAATGAAAAGATATTTTAATTTGCATCTACATTCAGATTATTTTTGTAAGTAGACAATCTGCTTGTAGATGATCTGAGATTTCACTGTGGTAACACTGGTGGGGGAGTGTTAATTCAAATGAGCACCTGTGCCAGGTATTCCTTATGATTGCTGCAAATCTCATTGTGTAGAGGAGTCAAAAGGTGTTTTTTATTATAGCCTGTGATGTTCGCTCAGCTTTGTTTTGCTTGTAGTTCTTTAGCTGCTGGCTGCTCTGAAACATGAGGCCTCCTTATAATAACTGCTTTTCCTTATTTGAAATTATACATCGTGACCTTTTATGTGTTTACAAGACTACTGGGAAAATGAATGTTGAAACCTAAATTCATCATCAGCTGTTTCATCCAAACTGTTGCATAATCTCAGAAAAAAAGGTAATTGCAAGATAATTTATTATCTGCTTTCAGAGGGCCTTTTTGAACGTGCACCAAAGCCCATGGATTGAATTCAACCCAAGTATGATTGGGCCCTTTCAGTTTGACCTACTAGTCCTTTTCTTCTCACTTCTCCTGGAACAAGAGGACTTTGGGTATTGTGGAGCTGAGTATCTGATATAAAATGTGAGTAAGGCAGCCAGCACTTTGTTGGTGATCTTGCAGTGCTATGGAATAGACAGTGGCTGTTTCTCCCTCTTTTCTTCCTCCTGGCTGTGTTTCACTGAAAAATATCAAGATGTAGCCCACGGTGGCCTCATAAAAGACATTTTTCCTCCCCCATTTAACATCCTCCCTTCCTCTGACAATGTCTCTGCGCTTCTAACGATGTCTCCTTGTTGGGAGGTAGGTAAATGTTGTTTCTGATTGCTCAGCAGGCATCCTGTTAGAGCAGATTGCTTCCCAGACAGCCAAGTGCTGTAGTTAGTGCTTTCCCATGCCACACAGTGACAGGACCATTAGCACAGCCATTCCTGAACCTGCACTTCGAGCTTTGTGGCTCTCGCCTCACATCCTAGAAAACTGTTAGTTACATCCTGGTGAATGGTGCTCTATTTTTTTTTTTTAAGAGAATGCACTAAATCTTGGAGAATGCTTATTGTAAATATTAATAAGAGTATAAGAGTTTGGATAGGACATAATAGCTTTCAGTTTTAGTTCAACTTTGATTATGGAGGACACTATTCTTTGTTAGACTGACACTGGAAGTTGGGCTGAGGCAGCTCACAGATTGTAGGAGACTGAGTCCTTTCTTCCATTAGACATGTTATTAGTGACCAGAGTTTTATTCAGATGACCAATATTAAGAACTGAATTAGATTTAGATCAGCTTCTCTGAAATGTAACTGGGACTTGGGTTTTTTTTTTGCCATTAAGAGTTAGAATTCATTCCAAGAGATGTGGCTTAAAGACCTACATCATAAGAAAATTGCTCCAAGTTTTAGAAACATAGCTGAAAGCTATGTAAATGGTGTTCTATTGCTTTGTGAGTAATGTTTTGTCAGTTGTGGAATTTTACCCTTTACAACTGCAGGTTCTGTAAAATAGCCACAATAGTAATGAAAGTCTGGTTCAGGAGAGGGTATTATAAGAATATTTCTGAAATGAGCTTAGAGAAAAGTGTTAGTGGGCAAGGCCTAAAGTTTCAAATGAGCTGCTTCAAGGTAAGGTATACCATCAAAATCTTTTTGGATTAATTTAGGAGTATCAAGAGATAAAACAGCAATTGGGAAATCTAAAAATTGAAAATATGTCAAATTTCCCATGCAAGAAATTCAACACAAATTTTCTCCTTAACTTTTTAGCATCTGAAAGTGTTATAAACTCTTCTCTAAATGTTTAATGGAAATGAAATACTCCCACTGGTGTATAGACCCTTAATTTTCGGGGTACTTAAACCAAGCCCTGGTGATCTCCAGAATCCAGGATATGTGTATGCTGGGCTCTTTGCCTTTTGCAGTGAAATGGGTGAGAGCCATCTAGAAGGACCTGAAAGATTAATTCATTTGAGTTTAAGGAAAGAGGATTGTGCCAGATCTGTGAACAGAATCCACTTTTTCAGACTCATAATCTCCCATCTTTCTAAAGACAAACCATCTTGCTGCCAGCTTTAATATATATATTTTTTAATTATACCAAACTTGTAAGCTAGGCCTAAATGAATTAGCTACCATGGGGCATGACTCCACCATGATCATGGGAAATACAGCTGAGAGCTGTTAGTTAAATATTGCTTTGTCATAGCAATTCATGCAAGAGCTTTGTGGGAATTAGGGATGGGAATCCAGAGGAAGTGTATGCTGACTCTCATTATGTGCATGCTGGGCATATAAGTAATATGGAAACATCTTCGTGCCTCTGAAAGATACCATTAGATGTCTGTAATTTTTAGACACTGCAAGAAAAGCACAAACTAGCATTCTTCTCTTTGCATGAAGCACAGAGGTCCCATTCATGCAGCAGCTACCTCATCCAGAGCACGTAATTTCTGCTCTACAAAAAGGATGGGGATTTTCAAGGCAATTCCTGCTTTGCAGCCCATTTAATATTTTTGTCTTGTAGTTCAACTCACAGCTCAACTTGGATGTAAACTAAAACAGGTGAGAGAGTCTGCTTTTGAGTTGGTTCTAATCTGCCAATGTAGCTGGGACAAAAGTTGAGCTAGAAGAGAACAAAAAAAGGCGAAGGTGCATACATTACACTGGAACAAACAAATGCACAGCTTTGAATGTGGTGGACCTTTGGCAGTTTACCCCACCTGTGATTTAACAGACCTGGTAGGCCATGAAATTGTTCATAATTAACTTCAGCATTCTTAAATGTGTTGTGTTTTATGGACTGGTTTTAACAATCTGTAAAAAAAAATGTATTATGCTGTAAATTTAACAGGGAAATAAGAACAGATTATAGTACATAAAAGGTGATTTAACACTTCCTAGGGAAGGCGTTGCTGACTTTTTAACTTGCCATTTTAACTGTTGCAAGTACGGCAGTAATTTTGTGTTCTTCTGGTAATAGTTTGGGGGTTTTTTTGTTTTAGCAGAGGTTAAGTAGGCAGAGAGTGTTGTGGCTCCCTGGTGGCCTGGATTCTGGGGGACATGGGGAGGGCCCATGGGATGGAGCAGCACCACAGAAGGACCTCTCAAGCCAGGGCCCATCCCCAGTGAAAGAGCAAGGTAGGAGGTCTCAGTGAGTGAGAAATTCTGTTAGCAGCATCTTCTGTCCAAACCATCAAGGGTTCATTCCTCCTCATGCAGGGTGTTGTCTGGAGGACTGTGGACTGTTTCTGGTGACGTGGAGTTCCACAGGTGCCAGCTGGGCATCAAGTCAATCCATCCAGAGTAAAATATGGTCCTAGTGAGTGCAGCAGTGACCCAGCCACTTCACTTACACAAAGATGCTATTTGTGTCATAATTTCCATCATTGTGTGTTACTCTTTATTCTCCCAGTATTGTAGAGACATTTGTGATTCTTACGTGAGGGAAAAATTAAAATTATTTTAACAGGAAATGGACTTCTGTACAAGATTCCCTTCCCCTTCCAATTTCTTTCTGAGCAGCAGCGGCTGTTGCCAGGCTGTCTTCGTTGCTATGGTGGTGCCTTGTGTGCCAGAATTTTATATTCACTCTTCAGGAGTCACCTGATTGAGTGGCTGTGCCACCTAAATTATCAGGCTCACTCGTAAAGATAAAGGCTGTATCTGACTGCTGTTCTGTACTTATGGCATATCAAACATAAACAGATTCCAAGGGCCTCTGGCCATGGATTTAGGGAAGAATTAGCAGATTAATTCTCTCAGTAAATGAGTGACTACTGCATTTGGAAGGTGTCATTTCTTAACACACAAGGCAGCTTCACCACACCTTGTGGCACTTGTGTCTTGTTGATCAGGTGTGAGCTTTGCTGTCTGCATGATGTGAAAGGAGCTTTTTATCAGAAGGACTGAGCTTTTATCGAGAGATAGGGTCACATTTTCTATATTTCTTTTCTGGAGAGTTGTTCCATAGAATTTAAGGATCCTGTTCCCACTGATAATTGAACTATTATTTGACACAATTTAAAATGCAGTTAGGATGGTATACTTCTGGTGAAGCTGAGTTTATCTTTAATCCCAAATCCTGCAAACGCTATGTTTAACTCTTAGTATGTTCAGTGCACCATTGCAGTGAAACATTTTCAAGGCTGAGGCCACTGCTTCTTTTCAAAATCTAGAATTACACCAATAAACTCAGGATAGCAAGTGAAATAGAGTTTTCATATATATTTCTCTGAAACCAAATTCAAAATAATAAATTTAGGTTTTAGTGCATTTCTCGTATCAATTCATATCCTTTCTGTGTAGCTTTTGCCATGTCTTCATTTGACCTGACTTTGGTCACAGCCATCTGTTATTTAAATCAGTTATTGCTCCTTTTCTGATTTGTTTACACACATTTCCAGATGTGTATCTAAAACGTGTATTCAGCCATTGCCCTGGAATTGGTACCTAAGCCCCTTACATAAAAAATAATGCTTTTTGGGTATATTGCATTCAAATAACATGTATTATCTATGCAAGGCAATCACTTTACTGTCTAGGCTGAGATTTTTGAACCTAGAGAAATGAAAACATCCTGAAATAGTTCTTGCAGCAACATGAGACTGGCAGATATCACATCTGATTTGTATGATTTGGAATAGCTACCTGAGTGTAAGTCCATTGCTGAGGGGTTTTTTTTCCTGACACCACATCTTTCCTTCACTCTTGGAACTGAAAGGGGCTGAGTGAAGAAGAAATAGAAGATAAGTATTTAGATGTTTCCTGAGGCTTTGGAGGAAGATACCTGGTTCTTCTTTTGCCAGGCATGGTCCAATCATTTAACAACCTTTGTACTCTTTCTGGGTGTACCAATCCTGCTGAGTGTAGCTGGTTTTCAGGTGACTGATCCCATGCTTTGTGGAAAAGGAACTAGATTGAGACACACACTGAATTTGTTTGCAATATGTACTAGGTACCAAGAAATGTGCTCCTTGCTGGAGCAGATGCTGGTTAAGCAATAGCAGTAACACATGAGCCAGCTATCTGCGTTGAAACTAAAATTCCCACTGATTTCACAGAGCCCAGGATTTCAGCACAGGCTGAATCATAAGCACTTTCCAGAGCTGTTGTTTAAAAGGCACAGGCATAATGCCACTTCCTTTTGTGCTCCTTCCTTTTGATGCAAAATCCATTAGATATCTGCCATATAAAAGGGGTGTTTCTCTTCAGACAAATACTGTCAGATTAAAACAATCAAGTCTGAAAAACCACAAAACTGCTTCAGACAAAACTTTATATCTGTAATGACAGGCACCAGTATCAGAGCCTCTCCTAATCCACAGGCCCACCTCTTCCATGTTCAGATCAATGGTTGCTGGCAGCCTATGGCATCATCAGGAATCCTGAGATATCATAAATTGGGGTGTGTTTTTCCCTAACAAAGACTCTAAATGAGGGCAGGCCCAAGTGAAAGTGGATTGTGGATTTGTTGAGAAAACTGCCACAGAAATGCCACCATCCCTGGCAGGTTTATGTTTTCCCAAGATCTGATTTCAGTAGGCTACTGGGAATGCAAGTGCTTAAGGGATCATGAGTAGTAAGTATTGTAGCATCAGTACTCTCTGCTCTTATTTTCTGGGGATTTTAGTATTATTTTCATTCTTCTGTATGCTATATGAAATGAGATGAAAAGGCAGTTGTGAAAATGGTCCTGAAAATCTCTCCCTTTTCCCCCATCATGGAGCAACCCCATATGTCAGCGCAGCCAAACTCAGAATTGGTTATTGGTTCTTTAAGTCATGGCAAATGGCTGGGAATTAAAGCACAGCAGGGAGAGAGCAGGCTCTCATCCTCACTGATGCGACACCCACGTTTGCACGGAAGGTTAATAAGAACAAAAAATAGATCAAATGGGTTAATTGACCTTGAAGTGCGTATGCTGCGTGCATGGGCTATCGTAAAGGAGCAGATTCACCTCCTACTGAAGGCAATCAAAAGGTTTTTGTTGAAGGGGAAGAATCTGGAAAAGGCCCAGAGGAAAAGCTTTAGCAACTCTTTATAGTGAGAGCAAATCAGCAGTCCAATATGCCAGTTTTGTAGCTTTTTAATTAAAGAAACAGAACCAACATCTCCACTCAGATTGAAGAAAAAATACTTAGTTTGGAGGAATATTTCAAAAGAGCACTAGGTTAAAAATACATACAAAGACACTTTTTCTATGTCATTTGCTTTGTCTGTAGCAGAAGTTTGGCCTGCTGCCCCTAAATCCCAAGGGTCAGTTGGAAACCCCTACTGAGAAATTAGAAATCTCATGTGCTGTGTCATCTGATGCTTTATCTCTATGACTGCACAGGGGCTCTATCAGAGAGAAGGTCATTGGTGGAGCACATATAACTTTGTTCTTCAAAAACATTCCCTTAAAAGTTCTGGGTTTAGAATTTTGCTGGGTGAGAGGACATTTTGCCATCTTTATGCCTTTTGAGTTGCGTATACCTAAAACTGACTTAAGGTCACATGTCTTTGTTCTGATGAAGCCTCTTCATCTTACAAGATCAAAAAGCTGTGGTCAAGCAATTTCTGTGTATTTAAAGCATGAAGCTTTGGGAATTGCTTGTGCCACTCTTTCAATTAAATAGTTTTCCTCTTTTTGGCATCACTGTGCAGGCTCAGTGCTGTCCCTCTGCTCTGCTTTTGCCATAACTATTCCCTCAAAACTAAAACACAAGAAGTTGCATTCAACATGAGGGACAACCTCTAATGTTGACGGTGGCAGAGCACTGGAACAGCTGCCCAGGGAGGCAGTGGAGTCTCCCTCTCTGGAGACACCCCAAACCCACCTGGATGCGTTCCTGTGTCACCTGCTCCAGCTGACCCTGCCTTGGCAGGGGTGTGGGACTGGATGATCTCCAGAGGTCCCTTCCAGCCCCAACCATTGTGCGATTCTGTGCTCACGCCCTTTGCAGCCCGAGGGTCCTCTCCTGGCCGCATCTCTCAGTAGGATGCGTGGACACTCACCCTCGCTCCCTTGGCGGGCATTTCGGTGCGGTACCGGAGCCCCACGCGTGGTTCCCGCGGAGGGAGGTGGATCTCCCATTCCCAGCGTCTCCCTGCCGTCCTTCTGCCTTCCGGAGAAGCCGAGGCGGCTGCCCGGGGCTTCGCTCCGCGGACGGCAAGTGCCTGACGGCGGTGGCCGGGGGCAGCGTGCGGCGGTGGCCGGGCGGTGGCGGTGGCCGGGAGGTGGCGCCGCGGC